>PVIR01006580.1:0-35812 GCA_004026965.1 Petromus typicus
TTCTGAGAGGGAAATATATATAATATATATAAATATATATATTATATAATATATATTATATTATATATATATATATATTGAGGCTAATTATTTTTGAGAGGGATCTCAAAAGGGTTCTCTGAAGAAGAGATATTTAACTTGAAAGCTAGGAGAAACAGTAGACAGATAAAGGGCTAAGGGATGAGATGGGAAAAGACTTTCCTGTAAAAATAGGATTAAAAGATAAAGTAGATACTGAGCACAGCATGAAACAAGGTTGTGAGAAATAGAAGACTTAAGATGATGTTTACAGTTTAGATTTTAGTACAAGTGCAATGATTGAAGAGATTAAACAAACAGCCCAAGTTGAAGTTGGAAATATATCTTTACTACTAGATGGAGAAAGGATTGTATCAAAATTAAAAGTGAGGTAGGAAATAATTTTTGGAATACATAAAGTTCTCCAGCAGCATCAACTGTGGATAATAGAAAGAATCACTATTGTAATACACAGAATTTCAAGTTAGAGTACATTAAAGTGAAGGGAATGAATAAGAAAAGTATTGTGTTTAAAAACCTGTTCAGGCTAATTTTTAAATAAATCAGGCAAATATCAGAGATACTTAGAGTGATTTTATGCAGATCCTACTCTCCCTGCTGAATTATTCCATTCAGCATAGTCAAATTGATTTCTACTTGCCAAAGAACTAAGTGCTAGGAACTTCCATTGTGGAATTGTGGCAAAACTTGCATAAAGAAGAAAAAAAATAAGCTGTTTAAATTTGTACTTCTGACTTATTTGGTTTACCTGGTAACATGGACTTTCACAGAATAAGAATGTCAAAATTCTATCACACTGAGCCAAATCTTCTAAATTATAGAAGTGATAGAAAAAGGATGCCAGAAAGAATTAAAATTAAAATGAATATATCCACTCCATTTCCATCCAAAACACTTTTGAAATTTCTTCATGATATTTTCATTCACACAATAAATATTGGAGAATAATAATGAATTAAATAAAGAAATCTTGATTCAGATATGTTGAACCATCTGTGCATCCCTAGAGTGAATTCAACTTTATCCTTCTAATGATTTGTTGCATTCTGTTTATCAGTATCATCCTGAGGATTTTTACACCTATTTTCATTAAGGGGGTTGGCTTGTAGTTTTCTTTTCTTTTTTTTTTTTTTTTTGTTCTTTGCGTCCTTTTCTGGTTTTTGAATCACTATAATGCTTAATTCCTAGTGAAAAAAAAAACTTTGGGAGTATTAATTATCATTTGACTTTGTTAGAGTGTTTCAGAAATATAGGCATGACATCTGTCCTAAAGCTCCTATAGAATTTGACAATGAATCTGTCAGGACCTAGGCTTTGCTTAGTTGATGGTTTTACTTTTTTTAAAAATACTTTTTCAATTTTATTGACCCATATTGGATTATTCCAGATTTTTATACTTTCTGCGATTAGCTTTGGTAGTTCATATATTATCTATTTATTTCATCTGAATTTTTCACTCTATTAAAGGAGTGCATCTCAGTGTAATTACTCATAATCTTTTCAATATCTGCAGAATCTACTGAGATACTGCCTTTTTCATTTTTAATTGCAAGGATTTGGGTCATTTTCTCTCTTATTTTGATAAGATTGGATATGGGTTTGTTGATTGTGTTTAACTTTACAAATAACTAACTATTCAGTTTGATTATTTTTGTTAGTACTTTTTGCTTTCAATATAATTAATTTCTTCTTTGATTTTATAATTTCTTTCCTTGGAATAACATTGAGTTTAGATTATGTTTGTTTTTCTAGAACCTTGTTCTAGAAATAAATAACCATCATTACGTTATTTGCTTGCAACTTTCTCTTCTTTAATGATGTGGGAATTAACCACTGTAACCTTCCCTCTGAGGAATGCTTTCATTGTGTCCCATAGATCTGTGTACGTTGTCATGTCATTTTATTGTAGGAATTGTCTCTTTTCGTCTTTAGTTAAATCTGTGACCTATTAATTATTCAAGAGGGTATTATTTATTTTTCATGTGTTTGCAAAGTTTTTGTGTTTTCTTCCACCACTGATTTCTCATTTCATTGCACTATGATCAGATAATGTATGTGAAATAATTTTAATTCATTTGCATTTACTTAATCATGCCTTATGAGCCAGTGTGTGGTCTATTTTGGAGAAAGCCCCACGTGCATCTGAGAAGAATGTGTATTCCATCGTTGTTGGGTAGAACACTTTAGATAAATATGAAGCACATTTGTTCAAAGGGTTGGTTCTTAAGTGATATTTCTTAAGTTTTGCTAACTTGATCTGTCCATTTGTGGAAATGGGAGATTGAAATCTCCTGTTATAATTGTATTCATGTCTATCGGACATTTCATGTCCATTAGTGTTTGTTTTATGAAGTTGGGTGTACCAGTATTTGGTATGTGTGTGTTTAGAACTGTCAACACTTTCTGTTAAATTGTTCACTTAACCAATATGCAGTGACCTTTTCTTGTCTTTTCTGATCATTCTTGGGTGGAGTTTCGCTTTTTCTGAAATTAGTATGTCAGTGCTTGCCATTTTCTGGATTTTTGTTACATGGAATATTTGTTTTATCCTTTACTTTTTAATGTATGAGTTTGTTTTTGAATTAAATGCATTTCTGGAATAGTGAGTTGTTGGATTTTCTTTTTTGATTTGTTTTGTCTGTCTGTGCCTTTCAATTAGCCAATTGAGACCACTTGCATTGACAGTCATTACTGAAAGGAAACGAGATATTCCTATGAGTACATTATTTTCCCATCACTGATCTCCTCTTTCCTTTGTCACTTTTGCTTAGCTTTTCATCCTACCATGTTACTCATTCTTTTGGATTTATTTGCATTGTTGTCTTAAGTCTCTCTTTCTAGGATATACTTGAGAATTTTTTGTTATACTGGTTTGGTGGTCATGAATTTCTTAATGTCTTTTTATCATAGAAATACTTTATTTTAAAGGAAAGTTTTTCAGGATATATAACTCAGGATTTTAAGGTGTTATCATTTAGTTCTTGAGTCACTTCAATCCAAGCCTTCCTGGCCTTTAAGCTTTGTGTAGAGAAGCTGTTGTAACTCTAATGAGTCTTCAATTCCTTTCCTTATTTTCCATTTACTAGGCATCATTAGGTGAGCTGGTGATCATCCAAACTAGGATTCAAAGGAGCAGCACTGCTCCATGTACTTACCTTCACCTTTGTTGAATTTACAGACTAACTCAGAGATGGTCTCCTGATGATGGCAGAAGCATAAAATTCCAGGCACAGAACCACAAGGCTTCATAAATGCAGAACTCAAACAAGACATCTTGTCACTTCCACTGCATTCTGTTAGTCAAAACGTTCACAAAGACGAACTCCCCAAACTGAAGATTAGTGTGATACATCTTGTGACTGGACAAGGGCAAGACTTAGTAGAATTTTCTGAGCAAAAATTAATCTCTTTTCCTCTGCTTCTCTGATAGCGGCTTCTTCAACTCTGTGACAAAAAGCAGTTGATAAGAAACTGAGTTAGAATAAGAAAGACTTGATGCAATATCTTTTGGAGAAATATTTGTATTTTGAAAAACAAACAGCACCAGTGTAATCACAGATGGTGTCAGTTTGAATGTCACATGAGAGCTCTGTCCCTAGTGAGAGCCTGTGGAGTGCATCATGCACAGATAGAGACCAGCTATGAAATTCTGGGGAATAGTTTCCACTCTGGATTACATTTCTGGATTATGTTATTTAAATGAGATTTCTTTCTCCCCATTTCTCATTTAGTAACTCTCACAGTCTTTTGTAGAGCAAATCCAATGCAGTGCTCACTGTAACTGGGAAGCTGCTAGAGTATTGGGCTCTACTGGTCTAGTGAATTGTTGATATTTTCATAAAAGAAAACCATAACATCACAATTATACAAGAACTCAAAACTAAGCCTACTGAAATTGCACCATTATCATTTTCATTTGTGTACTTTATTAGCAATGAGCATTAAAATGTCCAAGACCTTGGGGCTTTTAACACTCATGCCATATCCACAAATAGATTCAAATTGCCACAAGAACTATTTTCCATCAAATGGGCTAACACAAATAATGCCTTATTTTGTTTTTCTATTTGGGCAATTTATTTTCTATATCCCTCCCACAAAACTTCCCAAAGTACTTCTAAATGAAGTAGTATGCCCAGTACTAAGTAATTTTCTGAAGAATATATCAGGGTTCTGAATTTCCTACTTGTTCCCCTTGCTCCTACTATGCACACTTTCTTTTTAGAGACTTCCACGTCACCACCTGAAAAAACACTAACACACCTTACTGACAGATATAATTATGAAATACAACATGCATTTTATATATGAGAGCAAGCAGGGCTGTAGCAGCTGATTTCAATAGGCTTATTTTAGAAAGGAGGAGACAGTGGTAGTAATTACAGGTAGTAGAACAGCCTCTGTAATAGTAATAATAAACATTTAAAAATCTTTTTCAAGCATTACTCTGTATCAGGCACAACCCTAACCCACAATTCTCATTTATGTTTTATTATTATCTGCCTGGATCAATGAGGGAACAGACAGTGAGATTGCAAGTTATTGTCTCAAAATCACACTGCTAGCTCAGTGTTTGAGTTGCTAGCAATTGTTTCCATACCGTGCGTCATCCCAGGTCTCTAGGGGGGTGATGAATTGGAAATTAGATGAAGGAGCAGCTGACTTCCAGAGTGCACAGTTGGGCATTACTACCACAAGTAGGGAATAATTTTTCTTTTAATGCTTATGGCAGAAATTAGAATAAGAAGTTATTGGATATGAAAAGTCAACTCAATATGTCAACAAGTACAACAACACTTGATCTTCAGGGAGAAAAATCCAATATGAATTTTCTTTTAATTTTCTATTATTGCTCCATCTCTGTGATGCCTAATAATTAACATTCATTTTGGGAATACAGTATCTCCATCATTTTTACTGCTCTTTTCTCATAACCTTGCCCCCTCCTCAGATCCCCTTCTCATCTCCACCAAATCTACATCCCCATTTCTTACCATTTCTATTTTTCTCTTTAACTTATTTATTTTGGGGGTTTTATCATATGAGAGAACCTCTGACATGTTTATCCTTCTGTTTATGATCTATTCCACTTTATGTTAGGTCTCAATATCCATCCACTTTCCTAAAAATGACTGAAATTTATCCTTCAATAAGACTGAGTAGTGTCCCACTGTGTTTATCTACCACATTTTCAGCAATTGGTTGATGGAGCATATATGCCACTTCCATAATTCAGCTAGTATGAATTGGGTTGGTATAAAGATACCATTATAATATGATGACTTCATCTCTTCCAAGAAGATATCTAGAAGAGGAGTATCTGGGTCAAATAAAATTTCTATTTTTGTTTCTTGAGAAATCTCCATACTAATTTCGACAGTGGAGGTACTAGTGTACATTTCCACCAGCAGTGCAAAAGGCTTCCTTTCCTCTCACAACCTCTCTAGCATTTATTCTAGAGTCCTTGATGATAGAGCTGTTGTTTTAATTTGCATTTCTTTAATGATCAAAGAGGCTGAACAGTACTTTCATGTACTTATTGGTTATTTTTACATCTTTTTTGAGGAGTATCTATTACTTTTAAATGTTCATGTTTTTATTTGATCTTTTATTTTGGGGTGCCTAATTGTTCTAAAATTTTATGTATTCTAGAAATTAGTCCTTTTTCTGAGAAAGGGTTGGAATTTTTTTCCCATTATGTAGATTGTATTTTCATTCTTGTCAGCTGTTTGCTTTGCTATATATAAGCTTCTAAATTTGACCTAATCCCATTTCTTGGTTCGTATTATTTCTTATGCATTTGAGATTCTGTTCAGAAAATCTTTGTCTATTCTTGTGTGTTGAAAAGTTTTACTTGTCTTATTTTCCAAAAGATTCAGTGCTTCTGTTTTTATGTAGGTGTTTGACTATTTGATTTGATTGTAGTATAGGTTGAAAAGAAGAGGCCTAGATTCATTCTGCTGCATGTGGATCAACAGTTTTCCCAGCACCATATTTTTTCTTCAGCATATATTTGCTGCCTTTTGTCAAAAACTCAGATGATTGAGGTACGTGGTTGCTTTGCACCCTCTACTTTATTCCACTGGTCAGCATATTTATTTTTGTGTCAGTTTCGGTTGTTTTTATAACTGTAGCTTTGGCGTATAATTTAAGATTTGAATTATAGGGCTGGGGATTTAACTCAGTGGTTTCAGCATCTGCCTTACAAGTGCGAAGTCCCAAGTTCGATCCCCAGTAACCACATACAACAATGCCAGTATGGCTACTCATGCCTGTAATCCCAGCACTCATGAGGCAGATGCAGGAGGATTGCTGAGAGTTTGAGGCTAACCTGGGCTACTGAGTTCAGGGCCAGTGTGAACTACAAAGCCAGACCTTGTCTTAAATAAATAAATAAATAAAATGGTTTGAATTGTAATTCCCCTTCCTTTGCTTTTGTTGCTCAGTATTGCTTTGGCTATTCTAAATATTTACTGGTTCCATATAATTTTTAGAGTTGTTTTCTAGTTCTATGATGAATTCTGTTGGTATTTTAATTGAAATTGCATCTAATCTGTATATTGCTTTTTGTAATATGCTCTTGTTGACAACATCAAATATGAGTTTCCTCACCATTCTGATTAATAAGCAAGGATGGATTCCACAGTGAGAGAATTACAAAGCGAGGGAATATATCAGGTTGTAGTTGAATAGAAGAAAAAGTTATTGTATCTGTACCTGACATGTGTCTGTTCTTGCCTCCGAATTCATAGGACTGAGCAAAATGTTTTTCTCCTGGACACAGCCTTAGAAATTGCTTAGAATCCTGAAAAATGCCTGCTTTCTGCTTAGGAAGCAATGAAAAGACGAATCATGTAAAATGTCCAAGGTAAAAAGGGAAGCTGAGGACAGAAGTCGGTACAGTGAGGACAGAAAATCTAGGGCAGAGCGTTTTACAGTCACATTTCAGCCTAGCAATTGTTTTTTTCCTCCTCTAGGGACTCAGTTTCCAGACCTTTAAAATGGAGGTTGGGAGAGATGGAGAATAATTCAATGTCATTTAGTTTTCTTTCCAGTACTAAACTTCTAACATCAAGGTTTTTTAATGTTTTCAGAATTTGGTTTATTTTGTCATAAATCCCATGACAAAAATATATTACTATCTCCCTGTAAGTATGCAACTCTAAGTTTCATGACAATTTTCAGCTTGAGTGGTAATTTAATTGGCCATTCTCAACAATTGCCATTAAGACTTGACTTTTGTCATGAAAATTGCTATAGGATTCTGTGCACTGAGAGAGGCTTAAGAGGTAAATTCTACTATTTAAATGAGTACAAAGTCATACTGTGAAATATATCACAGTGTAGTAATCAAAAGAAGAGTGGCTGTATTTTCATTTGTTTATTTATTTATTTATTTATTTGTTTGTGTGTTTGTCTTTAAGAGCTGGGTATTGAACCCAGGGGTCTGACACTCTAATACCTCCCAGACCTTTCTAAATTTTCTTATTTTCAGGAGTTAGATTTTTGAATTACATTTTCCCTACCTTGTTACCTAGGATTTCAGTCTTATAAGATGAGCAAACACTATAATCAGTTTTCCTGAGGCTTGAAATTATCAGAGCTCCGACGAGCTCAGGTGACACTTTCCTTCCAAATCCTTGTTTCAGTTATTTCTTGTGAAAAATTACTTTTGGGAGCTGAAATTTCTTATTGCTTTTTTTGCCCAGAAGTGAATTATTTTCTAGAATTTAACTAAAATACATATAGGTAATTTTTCTGTGTGTGCCTAACAAATGTCATTTGAAATAAAGGGAAATGGCTCCCTTTTCTTTTATGATGGGTGAGAAAAGTAAAATGTCAGATTATTAGGCATTCATTATTTTCATTAAGAAAGTGATTTTCTTTAACTTTCTATTAGTTTCTCTTTCCCTGGTGTAGAAGACCTTTTGAAAATAGCCCAATACAAGATTTGTTGTCTGGGTAAGGAAGACATAATACTTCTAAATGCTCTGCAATACTTGAGATAAAGCTCAAAAAGTAGTTACATAAAAAGTACATCACCAAGTCTAATAAGTTTTTTTGGTAATTAAAAATGAGAAGTGGCTACTGTCAAATTTCATTTTGGATTTTTGATATTATTTATATGGAATTCTTAGTGCAGCATGTTAAATAGAAATTACATATGATTATGAATTTGTGTCACATTTTAAAACACTTCTCAATTTTCAGGAACCATACACAGTCATATTTACATTAAAGAAGGCTGGGGACTTAGCTCAGTGGTTCTTGCGTCTGCCTGGTAAGTGCAAGGCCCTGAGTTCGATCCCCAGTACCACATATCACAATGCCAAGAATGGTGGACTATGCCCATAATCCCAGCATTCAGCACCACATACCACAGTGCTAGGTGTGGTGGCTGAAGCCCATAATCCTAGCATTTGGGAGGCAGAGGCAGGAGGATTGCTGTGAGTTCAAGGCTGTCCTGGGCTACATAGTGAGCTCAGGGTCAGCCGGAACTACAAAAGGAGACCCTGTTTAAAAAAAAAAGAAAAGAAAAGAAAAAAGGAATTTCTCTTTTGTATATTTGCACCAGAAAAATAAAATTAATTCCAAGAAAATATTCACACTTTCTGAAAGACCAGATAGAGGAAAAATGAACTACAAAGGTCATGAGCAAATAAATTATTTTTATTTTGCACTATTACAGTTGTGAACTGAGTATATATTTTCCAATTTTAATCATAAAATGCAAGTTATCTAAGGAACCTAAGTAAAAATTAATTTAAGTAAAAATCAGAATCACAGAAATTGAGAATGTCAAAGCTGGAAGAAATATCTAACTCAAAATCTTTTTTGTATTAATCAGGAAATGGAGTTCTAATTTGAGAGTCTACTTACAGTTTAGAGTCTACTTACAATTTTATAATTCTATTCCAATTATGTATGTGCTTACTTACACTACGTTGTAAGTTTTCTCTAAAAGGATATCGGTGTTTCATAACATAATCAATCTCTCTGAACTCAGTCAACATATTTACAGTTGGGTGAATTGATTAATTTTTACTTTAAATAATTTTACTAATATTCCCTTCTCTTTTAGAACTTAATACAAACTTTATCTAATATTTACTAAGCATTTTCTATGTATCAGTCAGTGTTCTAGGTAACAGTAAAGAACAAGACTTACATTGCTCATTTTTTGAAGGCATATAAATGGCTATCCTTTTTTATTGAAATCTTGTATTGGTACATTACATATACATATATATACATATATACATATACATATATGTATATACATATATACATATATACATCATGATTGCACTCCATAATTGGGATTTGTACCAGTATAAGACACAACTTAATTCTCATTTTTTCCCATAGTCCTACCCAGCCTACCACCCCCCTATATACATAAAATTTGTTTCCTTTCTTTTTTGTTATACCCTTTCAGTTACTGGTTTGTACTTCTGGGAAACGTTTTAATTTCCTTGATTAGACTTCAGAGGCTCAGTACAAAAATGTGATGGACCATGGTTAGCAACAAGTACTCCACTGTTTTGGTTAGGTTCTTTTCTTTTTCTCTTGTTTTAGTGTCACTGGAAATAGAACCCTAGGGCTTCTCACAATTATATCATCGGCTGTTTTTATTTACAATTTTTTGACACAAGGGCTTGGTAAGTCATTGAGCTGCCTAGGTTGAGCTCAAACTTGTGGTCCTCCTGCTTTAGCCTTTAGCCTTGTTGGGATTACAACTATGCACCATGATGTCTAGATGCAGATGTGAATTTTAAAAACAAAAATGGAATAATTTTTAAATTTTAAACATTTCACTTTTCTCAATAATTTAGACTGATTTTAACTAAATGTAGATTCTGAAAAATAACTAGGTAATAATTTAATACATAATCCTAATGAGGATTTCTAAAAAGACTTATATTTGTCAGTAGCTTGCAAATAGGCTTTAAATAGGGATGGTGATTGATGGTTACCATTACATTCTACTTTTAGATACCTAGTAATTTAAGTCTATGCTGATACCTGTTATCTATCAATTCTAATTTATACACATACTACTAGTTTTTATTCTTTAAGATTACAAAAAGGGGACCGGGGATTTAGCTTAGTGGCACTGTGCCTGCCTTGCAAGTGCAAGGTCTTGAGTTCAATCTCTGGTACCACACACACACTCACACACACACACACATACACACAAAAAAAATTACAAGAAGGAGTTGCATAGTTAGAATGGGCCCAGTCAGGGAAACCCAGAAAATCCTTTTGGAACTGTCAGATACAGAAGCAACTAGATGTTACATGCTATTGTAGACAGTAATAAAGAAGCACAGAATTTGGCAGAAACAGAAGTGTGGAAAGATTTACAGAAATAGTGAATTGTGAGCTGATTATTGAAGATGTATAAAAATGAAAAAGAAAAGGAGAAAAGATACTCAAGGCAGAAAGGAAAAGACAAATTTAAATTAGGAAATCCAGAAGAACAAAGAATGATCTAGGGACTGGAAGTGATTAGTAATGTCTGAAAGTCCATTTGGAGGTGGAAAGTGGTTATTGAGACCAGAGATATCAAGAAAGTTTGGGAGTCTTTGTGTATCTTGTTAAGAAGCTTGGTTTTTCAACTTCACCTTTAATTGGAGAGAGTACACATTATCATAAATTAAAAAGATAGAGAAGTGAGGCTTGCTGAAAGGAATAGCACTTGAACTTAAAAGTTAAAATTACTGAACTCTAGATACTGGTTGAAAATTACTAATATATCCACTCACATATTCTTTCCAGTATTATTTGTGGAAGACATGCGGAAGAGAAAAACAAAATTAAAGAAAACTTCCGTATGCCCCAAGTCAAATTAACAAACTAATTGGTATATCTAGGAAGAATTTTACTAGTTACGGAGCATAAAGGAACACAACTGAAAAATGTAATTTATAGCCTGATCCTAAATATTTTATTAGACAGGATCAATGCTAGAGAATTTCATGTGACTATATAAAAATAATGAGCTCTCACTGGAAGATAATATGTACACCAGTGCTTAGAAAAACTAAACAAAACTGTAATATATCTATATCTATATCTATATCTATCTATCTATCTATCTATCTATATATATATATAGGCACAAGGGTGCAAACAGATATTAGTAGTCTGTATGTAGAGATGATAGCCACATTTATTTTAAAATTTTTTACTATATCATTAGTTACAAGAATGTGTTATTTTTATGTTAAAATGGATAAATTATAAAAGCAAGAAAAATGTAATTGAAGCTAACTTAGAAAATAAGATTGAAACAAGAAATACAAAGAGCTATTCATTAAAATGGCTTATAAGTTTTAATATGTTCCTTATAGAATATACAGTTTAAATTAAATGTTCAATTTTGAAAGGAAAAATATTTTAAAAATTAAGTCATCAGAAAATTCAAAAGATATGTTCATAAGTTACAATGTAGGCAATTATAATACAGAGAATAACTTGATTTTGCAATATTTCACATGTAAAATTTTGACAAATAAAATGACCAAATATTGAGAAATAAAATTTTAAGCAAAAAGTAAATACAACTGCAGAGTTCTTAATAATGTGGATACAAATTTTATTAATTTAAAGAAAATTATAAAATAAAATGTTTGTCATTGACAAAAAGAAAACCTGAATCAACTAATTAGTGTAGAGTAAATTGGGAAATATATCAGTGTTCTAAAAAAGTTTTCAGTAAAGATGGAACATTGTTTTTCTATTATGATGCGTTCCATGCTAAATAAACTGTTTAGTCATAAAACAGGGAAAGCCAATCAATTTGTTTTGAATAGAGCATTTAGGCTACCGATAATTAACAAAGGTATTGGACTACTGGACATATGTGAACAAGTATACCTGAATAAGTCATCTGTCCATGATAGCCCAGGTTCAGTTAAATTCAAATGAGAGTATTTAATTCATGAAAATAAATTCATTGATTAAGTATCTCCTGAGAAAATAATAGTGCTGTCTCAAGAATGACTGGATGTCACGAATTTACGAATTCCATAGGCATTGTATAAGAACACTTCTATATGATAAAAGGCAAAACATTGATCTAAGAAAACCCAACTTTTGAAAGGAGATAGGGGGCAGTGAGCAAATGTGAAAACGTAGCCCTGATTGTTTTCTTCCATTTGGTAGAAAATAAATTGGCTGAGACCAAGCTTCCTGCTCCTCTCAAGGAGAGGAAGCTATTTCTTTGCTCATCTTATCCAAGGCATGCTCTTACTGAGAGGTGTCTCTGTACATCTGAACTGTTCCTCTGCATTTCCAAGGTGGGATGGCTGACTTTGGAACCCTGGTCTGCCGGTATCACGACCTGCTGCTCTGGCATTGGAGGCTTTGCTCTCATATTGGCACCCCAACAAGGCAGAGAAACAAAAGTAGCACCCGCTGTTGTACCCTGGCCTGTCTAATGAGGAAAGGTGGAAAGATCAAGATATTCTTACCTTCTCTTGCATTTTATCCTGATCCCTCACCTGACATGGTGAATACCTAGAATCACTGCCATTACAATCTAAAATAAGAAGGCAAAGAATATACTGTAATATGTTCTTGCCAAAGTAAAAATAATAGAAACAGGATTGTGAGGGGTGGCCGTGTTCACTTCAGTCCTCTGAGAAGCGTCAGGATTCCACGTGCACGAGGGGGAAACGCCTACCAAGGAAATCATGGGGAAAACCCCGAGGGGTTGAAAGAGTCCTCACATTATGATACAAAATAAACCCCAGTGGTAGAGAGAAAAGTAGACACGTTTGGGCACCGAATGTATTGTTCTGCGGTATAGTTCTAAGGAGATTTCAATGAAGCTGATGCGAAGTCCTTGATTCAAATGGGCTGTAGAAGAAGCCCTGTGTTTCTCAAAACAGGTTTGTCTTACTGTCCCAGTCAAGCGTGTGTGAAGTGTGACCTCTTACCAGCCCCATGGTGGATCTCAGAGGGCAGTGGATGGGGCCTCTGTCAATTATGACAGATCTGAAAGATTTTGTCATGGCTGCCACATACAGCTTTCAGGTAAGAGAAAACCATGAAAATTTGTAGATGATATAAAGATACACTAGGAAACACCAAAAAGATCAACCGCAAAACATTTATTATTTAAGAGACATTTTAAAATTCATCTACAGTCCTGGTGATGTTCAGGAATTAAAATGAAATTGCTTTGCAGGTAAGTGGGAGCATCGTTGCTATAGGTGCAGCAAGGACTTTATTTATTCATGGTTGTATATTTTTCAAGAATAAGAGTAATAAACCAATCAATACATATGAGCCTTCAAATTCTCATGATTCTGTCCAGCTTTCAGTGCATGACTTGAAAAGCAGAAAATAATGTAATTTAATAGATTATCTCATAGCAGTTTTATGATGGCAAAATATGAAAAACATCTATATATATCCAAAAAGAAAATGGATATTAATATGTCTTGACATATACACTGAAATCTTTACTGAATAAAGCAGTCATTTCAAAGAATTTGTGCTGGAAGGGTAAGAATTTTTAAAATAAGTGAAATTTAGCAGTACAGAAATCAGTTTCTCAAATGTGCTTCTGATTACACATACATGCGCATATACAGAAAAGGCAAATGCAAAATGACAAACGGAGACTTCTGTGCAATCTTCGTGCACTGATTTAGGATGAATTTATTGTTTTATTATTTATGCTTTTTAAAAATTCTTTTTTAATTTTCCATTACCTATGAAGTATAAAGTCAGAAAATAATTTTGTGAAAAAATTGTAAAACATCCAAATACTATAGTAGAAATATGATCATGATTGATGTTGTTTGACACATGCTTCTGATGTCCCCTTGCCAAGTACAGGATATGAATGTATTTCCTGGTGGCCTCATGGTTGCGTGAAGCTGTCTGACTAGATCAAAGCAGTGAATTTAGAGCAGAAGGATGGTGTGCTGCCTCTAGGATGGGGCACTTAATTGCTGATGCAGATATTCTCTTTTCTCTCTTCCATGATGACCGGAAGTGCTGAGAGTGTGGCTGCTTCGTCAGTTTGAGCACTGGCCAAGATTCCATCCAGAGCAAAGTCCCTCTGACAACCTGTGATCGGCATATACTGAACTCAAAATGAACCTGTTTTCCTCTCAGCCTGAGGAATACAGAGTGTGGTTTCTGTACCATAATACAGCCTTTCATTACTGATACAAAATTGATTACAGGAAAGGGGTACTACTGTAAAAGAAAAAAAACCTTATATCTGAGGAATTTGCTTCAAGATTAGATGTCATGTGGGGTGATATCTGGTATCAGAGCCAAAGAATAATGGAAGGAAGGGGGGAGGAAAGAAGAGAGAGAAGGAAGGAGGGAGGGATGGGAGAGGGGAGGAGGAGGGGGTGAGAGAAATTGAGAATATCAAAAATAACTGTACAAAACTTCAGTGGTAAATATGCAAAAAATAAAAGACCACAGTGTAATCATGAGACACTATCTGACACAACTCAAATTAAGACACATTCTATCAAATATCTGAGCTATACTCTTAAACTACATCAAGGTTGTGAAGTAAAAAGAAAAACTACAATATTCTCACAGATTAGAGGAGGTTAGAGATGTAAGAACTATGTTGGGTCCTGGAGAGAAGAAACACTAATAAAAATCGAGAGGACAATTAATTGTTCTGTAATTTAGTTATTAT
Source organism: Petromus typicus (assembly GCA_004026965.1). Lineage (NCBI taxonomy): Eukaryota > Metazoa > Chordata > Mammalia > Rodentia > Petromuridae > Petromus > Petromus typicus. Next base: position 14,723 of record PVIR01006580.1, read on the forward strand.
TATTAATTTCTTGGGTCTTTTTCTATTATTGCTATGTAAGATGTTAATATTAGTGAAACCAGGATGAAAGGACTATGAGAGCTTTGTACTATTTTTACTTTGTTATAAGCCTAAATTATTCACGTATAGATATGCATGTAAATTGTACATGGCACAAATGGAACTGAATGAAAAGAAGTTAAAAAAACATAAAATCTTATTGTGTAGTTCTTTGATACATAAAGTAATATTTGGGCTTCTATGTGTTTATATTTTGGGATTAAATATTGCAATCAACACAAAATTGCTTATAAAATATATTTATAAGAGAAACCAAAGTTAATTACTAAGTACCATATATCATTTTGACTACATCATTCCATTTCATAACAAGTAGATGACTTTTCACTTTTACAAGTTAGGACACAATATCGGTTGAATTGAGTAAAGTATGTCATTGGCTCTATCCAGATGGACAAAGAAACTTAGTTTTGGGAAAGTAGGCCAAGTGCACCACAATAAAGACATCTGCCTACTTAATTACTACTACATCATAGAGATAATCTTCAGATTTTTTCTAGCCCGACTGTCACTACAAAGTTTCACTATGACACAGTCTGTCAACTGAGAGACTTGAAATTTTAATATGTATTTTTTGATAATTTTCATATGTGTCCATTTACATGTTCTGAAAATCAGAATGGCATGCGAAAATTAAATCATCACTATTAAATCATCATTATTGTCCACTGAAATCTATTTCAACTTAATTCAGCCAGCTGTTGTATTTTAAGAGCAATTTGCTTCCCTTTGCTTGTCTTTTCTATTTTCTTCCTCCTTCTGTTTTGAGAGAAAGAGTTATTTGGTCAGCAGGAAACATTCTTGAGCATCAAATATTTAAAACCATGGCAGCACAAATTTCAGACTGTATACATGTTAAGCTTCTGCAAACGACAGAAAATTTCAATCATGGAGTGTATTTTGGTGGTTTGCTAAGAGATTGATAGAAACACAATTTTGAATAATTAGGTAAGATTTAACATTTGTGAACTATGTATAAAATATTGCTATGTAAACATACCATTCCTTTTTATAAAATTGATTTTATTGGTACATTTTATATATACATTAGGATCACATTCAACATTGAGAGTTTGTGCCAGTACATGACTCATCTTGACTTCTCCAGGAAAAGTGCTCCAAAGATACTACTTTTGAAATAGTAAGAAAAAATAACAAAGAAACATAAAAGCTTTTTAAAATAATGACATACAAATAAATAAGACATGGAAATTCTGTGGCATATTTTATAGGTTAGCAATGTTAAGCACATAAGAATAAATTTTAAATATTCATTAAACACCCTCACTTGCATCTGTGATTTTGTGACATTTTATTTACTTCTTTCTAAAATGTGAAGAATGTAGCTTATTATTTCTTTCTGCATTGTAGACATACAATTAGCATTTAATAAACTGATTTAAGTGAATTTTTATTTAACATTTTTGTAAATATTTATAAAATCTCTCTTCTACAAGTATTTGACCTACTCATTGAGTTACACTATTAATGTTCATTAATATTCTATGAATGAAAGTTTCCCTAGGAATATTATCTTAAAGAAGTGATTGGACTATTTCAGAAATTAAATCCAAATACTTTCTATTCTGCACAAGAAGAATCGTGAAAAAGTAACATTATTTTATCTTGCCATTCAGCTTCACATGTAAATGTTTAGGTACAACTTCGTTCCTGATAAGTATCTTTCAACAAAACCAAATTTTCATGAACCACACTTCGAGAATTATTTCCCATCAGGGATTTTGAGCTTTTGATTTTGGCTTGATTAGTATACCAGTGCCTTGGAGTCATAACTTGAGCTAGAAATGCCCTTTCCATACAGGTCAACTGAGGAGTAACAATCCCACTGATCTCTGCTTCGCTGTGGAATCTGGCCACAGCACTTGCATCATCACAATCAACACAAATGCTTTCTATAGTGTATGTAGAGTCCACATGAGGTGCTGAGAAGGTCAGGTAGGGAAAGGGTATAATTTTTACTCTTGCATAACTTCTGACATCCATTGGAAGAGGAAGAAAGAGTATTGTTACTATGTTTTAGAGTATGATTATGGAAACCATTGTGATCTTAACAACTGTGCACTATCAAGGTCTATATTTTCCTAAAGTTAGTGTACAAATTATGCATTTATCATACTATTCTTCCATATATCATGCCAGATCCTTCCTACTGGGTTACAGACCTCATGAAGGAGCATATGGGGAGGCACTTTTTTTGGCCCCAGATTCACCTGGTTGTTCCTATAAAGGGCTTTTTAGAATATAGTGCGTGGTCAAGTAATATGTGGAACCTGTTTTGAACTTCTCTTCTTTTTACTTTACCTCCTCTATCTTTTCCTTTTCTTTAAACTATAGGAGGAAGTTGTATCCTCAGGAAAAAAATACCAAGAGGCAGAGATGAAATGAAACATACATTTACAGTTATGATATCTGCCAACACTTGGACAGCTGGGGTGGATTTATTCACTTCAAAAATTTTGAAGGTTCTAAAATCCTTCCAGTGATAAAGAGTGAGAATATTTTTGGCCTTGTTTTGTTTTCTACAAAGAGCCACTCCTGAAGGACTTGATCCTGAAGAACCAGGAAAGATAAAAGAGAGGAATGTTTGCTGAGGGAGAAGGAGGGGGAGGCCTTGCAGAAGTTGCTCCTGTGTGCACTGAGAGATGACTGCATTGAAGTCAGTGTTTACACTGCCCTTTAGATGCCTTATGTATGACTCTCTGATTGCATTTTAAAAGAGATCCTCCAAGAGATTTTTTTCTTCTGTTATACTTTTGTAGATATTGTAAATATAACAAAGGAATATCATAGAATGGCAAGTCTAGAAAAGCCTGAAAATTTAATTTTAAGTTTCTCTCTCTTTCTCTCATTCTATCCCTCTTCTTTTCATTTTTTCTTATATCACTTCTTGCTTAAAGATAGTATGATCATAAATGTGATTTAAACAATAAAGACCTTTCGGATCTCAAATAACAAGACTGGAGACAGGGTGATTCCCCAGTTGGTCCAGTGGCTCAATGATGTCAGAGGTCACCCTATATTTTTCGTCTTTCTCTTCTATCATCCTCACCACTACAGAGCCATCATTGCTTGTATCTTTTTTGGTAGCTACTGCAAATCTCAGTTCCACATGCACATTCAACTAGATCCAACAAAGCATTCGCTCTTTTAAGTCTAAAGTGTGGGAAGAAATTTCTGCCAGCAAGTAATTAGGTGGTCGGAAGTTTTGGGTTGGGAAACTAACAATGTTTGCCTCACTTCTTAAGATTTAAAATATTTGAAGGTATGAGAACATTGAATTTGTTTTAGCTATATCCTACTGGTTGTGATATATAGTATTTGGTTATGAGCATTTGTTAGACATTGCAACTTCCAATTTTTGTTTGGTTATTAATAGAAGTAGTTGAAATTTATATAGAAGTGTGTTAGTTCTTAAAGGGATACTTATATAAGTATCTGAGCAAATATAAAATTGTGATTTTTTTTTTTTTTTACTACAGGGTCTTACTTTGTAATTCAGGCTAGCTTTGAACTCAGGTTAGCCTCGAACTCACAGCCATCCTCCTACCTCTGTCTCTTGAGTACAGGGATTGCAGGCATGAGCCACCATGGCCAGATCTATAGTATGTCGTTACCAGAGATAAAACTCAAGACGTTGTGTTTGCCAGGCAGAAACCAGGCTGGAACCATTGAGCTAAATCCCCGGCCCTAAAATTGTAAAATTGTCAGGGGGACAATTTCAAATAAGATATGTTATATACTTTTAGCATATGGATATGGTTATACTTCTGCTGGGCTATTCAAATATGTATATAATTTGTATACATATATTTGATTGCACAGGTAGTCAAAGATATCAGTTACAGAAACTTAATATTGTTTCACTCTTTTATTTTTTTCTAGTCTAGCTGATAGAATATGATCTTTTTCAATGCATTTTCTTTTTTTGTTTTGCATTCTGCTAGTTTTTCCTTTTATTCTCATTGTTCATTGAAATCTTGCATCCATCTCTTAAATTTCTCTAACATCCATAATTTCATGCAGATTTGAAACAAATTATCCTTGTTGAGCATGTAACTTTATTCTACTGTTGTTTTTCACTTTTATTGGCAGTAATTTGACCTTTTTGTTTGAGTACTTTCCACTCGACCTATTCTGGTCATGTTAAAATTCATCTTTAAATAAGCAAACACAGTTTGGGTAAAGTTTTCAAGAGAGTGCACGTTATATAGAACAGAAATGAAATTGAAATATGTCAAAGAAGAACTTGCCATGCATAATAACATGCATGATAACACAGAACTCCTCCAACAGAGGAGTTGCTACTTCTTACATGGTGAATTCAAGAAAATACCATCATAGCTGCGATCCATTAGCCTATAAGTGGCCTGTGTTCTTGTCTCCAGAGTCATGTCACCATGTAAAGATGAAAACCAGTACAAACAAGATGTTCGACATTCTCTGTCAGCGCTCTGAATACTAGGCACTAACATTGAGTGATTTTTTTTTTTTTTTTTTTTGGTATGTGGTGTAACATAACTTTGCTGGACAGTAGGAAAACAGAAACAACAGTTCCTTGTTTCAAAATTCATATGACTGGATTCGTTGAACAGAATGTATAGAAATTTTAGGGCTCTTGCTAGAAAGTAAGGCTTTTTCTTTTACCTTTCCAAACTCTGAGATAGCAAAGAACAATCTAAACTGATACCAAAATGAGTTATGAATGCCTAACATACTTACCATAACCAGAATTTCACTAAATACTGGGAGGAAAGGGATCCAGGAGGTAAGCTGATTAGATTATTAAATCTACCTTAGATTTAGATGTACAGAATTAAAATAATTTCTTCCCAGGACATCCAATGATTAGAGTAGTTTCCACCTATGAATTGATAGAAGCCCTGACTCTCAGTGGAATCAGCACTCTGATCCCTTATATGGTGACTTTTCTCCAATCCATCAGAGCTTCTTCCTCACGTGCAATTCTTCTGCTATGATCCAGAGTGAAAGTATGCTTCCCCTCCTGATGTCATAGCTATCTATTTCATTAGTCAACTCCCCGATATTTCTTGGTAATTACATGGGCTCTGCCAATGATTCTCCAGCCTGTGGTTCTCATAGTTCTTGGCATTATAGTTCAGTAGATGGACAGTATATAGATGCCTGATAAATGAAAAGCCATGGAACTTCTTTAGAGCTTTTGTCTTAGTTGGTACAAACTTTACTTAACTGGGGACTTTTTTCTCTGTTTTATCAAGTTTAAATATTGTTTAGTTTTTCATGACCTTTATCCTCTATAGTTTGGGGAAGAAAATGAGTCTATTTTATACACCTATTCTTAACTAAATAATCACAGAAGTACACTATAGAGAGTGGAATGTGAGAAAGTAAAAAATAAGTCCTGAATTTTTAAAAAGGCACAAAAAATATGAGCTGACAATGTTAAAATCACAAAATATAAATCAGAAAAGCCATAAAAGTCAATGAATTCCAGATCTCTTTATTTCAGTTTGAGAAACCCATGGAAAGACATTTATTTTTACCATGCCTTATCAAAAGTGATTTCAGGACCAGAGGGAACTCAAATTTGAAACACATAGAAACAAGACTCATAGGAAAGAAAATACTTCTAATGTATCAAATCAGACATTTGAAGAATAATTAGTTGAATTTCTAGATTGAGAAGCAAAATACAGTTAGGTATGATGATGCATGCCTATAGTTCCAGCAGTCTGAGAGGCTGAGGCAGAAATCTGTAAATTCAAAGGCCCTGTGGTTCCATCCCCAATGCTGAAAAGAAAAAAAAAAATCACAACAACAGTAGCAACAACAACAGTAACTTGTTTCAGGCGACTAGTTCTAATATCTTTCAGTAAACCTAGTTCAATCCTAAATGATTCCATTGCTGAGAGTCTCATAAATGTCAGTTTCTCATTTACAATGTGGTCTTGCTTAGAGGAACAATAGATAAAAAACAGCTGCTATGTCCAAAGTCTTTTCAATTTCTTTAAACAAATCCATCTATATCCATGCGTGCTATTCATAGTGCTCTCAATTTCTCGAAATATACTTGGACCAAAAATGGAAAATAAACTGATAAACAAAAGGGTATTGGAAAGAACAGAAGCAGATATTATGAGCCTATGATACTTCTAAAAAGATAATTTTTCCAACCATGTATTTTCTTAATACCTGGAATGTTCACAAAGGAACAACTAAAGAAGCTATTTCTGATTTTAAAATGATAGCATATCCATACTTATTTTTGATTATGTGAGCGAGGATAGGCCACAAAGAAATTAGCATGAAACATATATAAGCAAGGCTGATAAGATGACACTTAATAGGAATGCTCTAGATAGAGATTTTAGCTTAGTTCAGAAGATGTTCAGAAACTGATTTCCCTCAGCACTGCAAGTAAGTGTTAAAATCTCCCATGCTAGTCAATTATAGTGTTCATTCTCCAACTGTTTTCAGCCTATGGGCAGTGAAGGTGGAATTAAAGAGCAATCACCTTATAAAAGGAGCTTAATGTAGTTTACAACTCTTATTTATATCATCTTCTTAAATGCTGAAATGCTTCATTCAGTAGAGTATAGCATAGACTATTTTTATAAGTCTTGCTTATAAAACTGCAATCACTGTGCAATTAAAATACCACTGCAATTAAAGTGTGTGTAATGGAACATTCAGAAATGTACACATGACTTTCCTTTATAACTACCAAGGGAGATATTTTATATTCAAGTCTCCCAACTTACAAGATTCATTTGGCTAACAAGGGAACTTCTTTATTCACACAATAGCTTTATCACATCCCTCATATGCTCACACACATATACACACACACACATCTATGGCAGGGTATCACATGTTTATAAACACCCAAATGAACATTTCCAGAAGGTTATATTTTTCAAAGTGTGAATTGTTATGCAGAGATAAAATTCATTTGGTGTTATTTTTAGATTATTCTTTTATATTTCATTATTTTACAAATCAGAAAAGAGTTAACAACAGCAAAACACTAGATATTATTCTACTTGCTTTATGTAAGTTATCTTAATTTAGTCCTGAAGCAAGCTGGCAAAGTAGTCCTCTTTTTTAGTTTTACAAAAGAGGAGATGTAGGCTCAAAGAAGCAAAGTCACTTGCAGTTTTAGAGTTCAAAGGCAAATCTAGGCATATTTTATAACAAAATGCTTTCCAAATATTAACTCCGGCCACCCAGTATAATTTATACTGCAAACATATACCATCAATATATTTTTGGTTGTTAGGTAGACCGTATGAGAAAAATTCCTATGCATTTGAGTGTTTTACTTAAATATGGGTAGATTCTCACAGACAATCTAACTTCAATTCCTATTTTAATTATTTTAATTTTGTGGTCCTGAGGACCCAAGGTCCATGACTGTTAAACATGTTTCCTACTCCTCTGAAGCCTTAACCTTCAAATCCTATTTTAAAGAAAAAAATTATGAAGATCCAGGAATTGGCGGTGATTATCACAATTTCCCAACAAGTGAAAAGGCTGAGCCAAGTTTAGAAATGTAGAATGAGTAACAAGCAATTTGCTTTTTACTGATTGCAGCTTGCCAAGAACTTTTGGCTTAATAGCTATTTGAATATCGTCAACTCTCAGTGTTAACCATGAATATTTCATAGTATTAGTTTAATAAATCTAGATTAAGCAACTACCTAAATACCACATCAGTATGAAGGGCACAAGTAATACTAGACATTATAGTCTACCTTCCTCATTATATCACTTTTCCTTCATATTCTGTTGGAACTTCTCCATAGTGTTATGAGGATTAAATAAGGTAATCATTTAGAACACTTTGAGCAATTCACAGAACACAGTAAATTTCTACATATTATTATTACTGATACCACAAATCTAACCTTCATACTCTTTGTCTGTGGCATTTACCACCATCTTCCCTGAAGGGATGCAGTTCTGTTGCCTGAAGCCACTTTCAAAACAAAAAACACCTGTAATAAAGAAGTTAAGGAAATGATAGACTCTATTAAATCGAAATTAGGGTCATATTTGAACTGTTTTAGAGAAAGATTTTTCTTTGTTGGCTGTGATAGCCTCTAAGATAGCTCCATGATTACCATCCATTTGTATTTCACGCCATGTATCATTTCCTTGCCTTGCATGTGGCCAGGATGTATTATTTGCTATACACATATTATCTGGCAAAGTGAAAGGGCATTGAGATATGATGAAGATCTCAAGTCAGTTTGTACCTCATTGATCTTAAGAGAGATTATTCTGGGTGAGTCTGACTTGATCAGATGCTATCTCTTTAAAAAAGAACTATGTCCTTCTTGCGCTAGCTTGATGAAGTACATATTCAATCAGCAAAATCCCTGTAATAAACAACTGTTAGCATATACTAGGAAATGAGGTGAGCCCACAGTTGGAAGTCAGCAAAAAGTCAGGCCACTCAGTCGTATAGAGGCCAGGAAATGAATTCTGTCAACAGCATTCATGAATTTAGAAGGAAATCCTTCTCCAATGCTGCCTCCACATGAGAATGCAGTTCTACCAGCATCTTGACGAGTCTTGTGAGACCTTGAGTAGAGACTTAGATCCCTGATACATAGAAACTGTGAGATAACATGTGTTGTAATATGGTGCCATGTTGTGATAATTGTTCTAAAGCATAGATACCTAACATGAAATTATGTTTTATTTCATTTGTACCACTTTGAAGCATAAGGTATTGTGGCCTAGAAGGAAAGAATAAGGTGTCTAAAGTGTATAGAAAGGAAACAATGCCTTTATCGTCTACGTACTAATGACTAAAACTACAGAGAAAACAGTCCTTTCATTTAGGTACTGACTTCCTTGTAATTAACTTCAAATCATCAAGCGAGTTACTCTTGTTTAAAGATTTTTCCATCATCATCCAATTGTTTCTTTTGAAATGCTTACTTTGCCTATGGTTGAAAACAATGAAGAGATAGTTTCACACATTATTATCCTAGCTATAAAAGAATCCTATAACACAATTTAATATATATGGTCTAATTTCAGTTTCATAACAATTTTGTGCAGTTAAGAACAAAGGAAATTTGAGATTCTTAAGTTCAAGGGATATACTTGTGAACCCAGTGGTTATCTGAAAACATCAAAGTCCCACAGGAAGTGTTTAAGTAGGTCGGGATTACTTTTTTCAGGTAAAGAAGTTGTAATTCCGAGAGAACAAATGGCTTGCCTAGCAAAGCATGTACACAGAAGTACAATAATTAAAACTCGGGCCATTTGTAAGAGAGGCCAAGAGTTATTTTCAGTGATAGCATTTTACCTCTGAAAAGGAAACACATTTAGCTATTAACATCTATTAACCTTTTTGCTCAAATTTGCATCTCTCCTTAGCTGAAAACCCTAAGGAGGTGCAAAGAAAGAGAGATTAAAAACAAAGATCATGGATAGAGAATGCTGTCCAGCCTATACAATGCATCGACTACCTGAGAAACCATAGAACAAACAATGTTGGATTCTTCTGGGTAGATATGACAAATGGTATGAAGGTTAGTAAATAAATTGTTAAAGTTGAAGAGAAATTTTGACTAGCTATTACTCTTTCTGCCGTGCCCTTAGAAAGTGAAAGGGTTTAATTTTCTTTTTGAAAAGAAATTTCTAAAATCTTCAAAAAATAATTTTTCTTACCAATATTTTAACTTATTTTAATGTCAAGTAATGTCTCATTATTTTACTCAGTTGAGAGTATTGGGTTGTTTTGGAAACTTTACCATTAGGTATTAAAGAAAATGACAAAGCAGAATATTAATAGTGTCATGCTATCATGAATATGACATCATCTGGGTTCTGTTACACCAAGGAACTTTGTTTTTATGCAGTGTAAATATATATTTATGTAGTCACTTCAGTACTCACAGGCCCTGGTCATGAAAGAGAAGACAAGATTCTCTAAGTTAAGAATGAAATATAATTGATGCTTAGTAGTCAGAAACTATCAGGGAACATGTATGGTTTTATTTTGTGTTGAAGTGAAGAATTACTGAACATTATTGTGGTATTTTAACAAGAAGAAGCTATTAAACAGTACTTAACATGGGATTTAATTTAGTGATATTTTTGGGGCACTTCAAAAGAAGAGAATATTTGGTCTCTATCAAGTGCAATAAGAACAGGGGCAATGTGGTGCTGGGTGTCCTAAAATAATTTATTGAAGAGCTGTGAGAAATGGGGGGATCTAAATGGACAGAAAGTAGCTACCACTCTTGGTAGATATGAGAAGGGCAAATCTGAACAATTCTGTGGTTCTTGCAGTGTTTTGGTCTGATATCAGTTTTGTGAATTTATATTCAGGTTCATTAAGAGAAGATGATACACAGCTACCAGACAATAGGCATTAGGACTTTTCTTTCTCAATGGACACCCAGGTAGTTAATTAATAGCTTCTCTCCACCAACTTTCAGAGTCTTTCTGGCTGTGTCTTCTCTCTATGAATAGACACTAGCTAGAATTAGGACTGGATGTGGAAGCCTATATATCTCTTGGTCGACAGCAGTTGGATCAGAGATCAGTGTGTCACTCACTGTGGTCCAATGCCAGCCAATATCTACACAAATCTTGCTGAAGCTGCATGGAAAGAGCTGTTTTAATTAGACCATTTAGAACTAGAGCTTTAAAGGGATTAAGATATGTTTCCTGCCTCTGCATCTCTACCATTCAGCAACTGGCTTTCTCATGAAACAAAATACTATGTTTGGTTAGACTCGGTTTCCTTGCTAAATTTGGATTATGTACTCTCTGATAATGGCTTATCTCTAGAGCGTATACTTAAGATAATTGAAAACTGCCCATTTTCTTTGCCCTGTGTATCACATGTTGTATTTTTTTTCCTTTTTCATTTTGCCTTAACTACTTGAGTGCCTGTAGAACATTAAATCTCAGATAACTGCCAGAAGGCAGAGTCATCTTTTGGACCAATACTCCTACTAGCAGGTAAAAAAAAAAAAAAAAAAAAAAAAAAAAAAAAAAAAAAAAAAAAAAAAAAAAAAAAGGCTTTCTTGTGGTTGCTCCACTTTAGAGGTCAATATTTCAGAATCTTTCTGGAAGATTCTGGTGGGCACTTTTATCTCTATAAGGGAGGAGTTTTCTTAAGAATAAAATAAAGAGAACATCAAGGTCATTTTATGATAATGTTCTTTGACCTTTGTGAAAATTTTATCTATTTTAAATCAGACTCATGAAATTGTGAGTTATGTTAATTGATAAATTACTCCTTCGTTTAAAGTATTTTGTGAGGGGCTTCTCTTTTTCTACAACATGAACATACTCTTCCCACTTCTTCACACTTTCCAGACTTAGATATAGTGAGACTTTAATTAAAAAGAAAAGGATTACCCATTATGGAGTGCAATCATGATGTATATATTTAATGTACCAATAAAGATTAAAAAAAAAGAAAAGGATTACAATAGGGAAAACACACGGATATCGTAAATATGAATTTCAAACTCAGAAAGATTTTCCTTTCACAGTGTAAAGGAGACACAAGCAGAAGTAAATAATGTTTAATATAAAAGCCAGAAGACCAGGCGGGAATAACCAGTGAGGATTTACTGAGGAAATGTCTGACTACAGTCAGTTGATAACTAAAAGAAGCTGATAAAGCAGGCACATTTCTACTTCGGGTAAAACATTTGCTAAGACTGCAACAAGCAGTTTAGAGGCTTATGGAAAAAAGAGAAGCCTAAGGAAAATTTGGTCAAAACAAAATAAGGGTGAGAAGTGGGCAATTGTCAACACTTCCTCAGGTATAATAGAGCAGATAGGGATTCTAAGGATCCACTGGAGTTTTAGTCAGGAGAATAATGACGACTCTGATTTCTAATGCTTTAGGCTTCAATGACGAGATGTAGGGCTTAATTTGCAATGTTTTATATTTGATATATTTGTATTCTCCTATGGGATACGCTGCCGTATTGGGCGTTATCTTTATTTTTAAAATGGGATAAAATGCTTTGAATTCTGTTGCCATGAACAGTAGGAAATAAAATCATTCGAAAAATTTATGAGACTTTCTGGTGAGGAAGAAGGAAAAGGCAAACTCACCGTCCCTCATTCAGCCCACACTGAGTTGCCACTACGGGGCTTCTCTTTGACAATATGAGCACAGGAGACTGAGTCCTACTTCTAGGGCGAAGGTAAAATAGCTTACAGTTTGCCCTCCTCCTTTTAATATCTCTGTTTTTACCACCTCCACAGGGCACTGGCCCCCTCTGTTTCCCAGTGGCCGGAAGTGAGCAGGTTTATGTAGTCACAACCCTTACCCAGTACGTCCTTGCCTTCGACCCTGCTGATCATAGACTGAAATCCGAGTGAGGGCTAGGTTCAACCTCCGCTCCTTTAACTTGTGGAAGTCAATTTACTGTGGTCACAGCAATGAACATGTGACTAACGCAGGTGATTTTGCTGAGTTGCGCATCAGAAGGTGATCCATTTTGATAACAATGTCGTTTCCTTTCATATCTTAACTTACTGCAACGGCATTTTAGGATGTGCTATTGTTATTCTCCAACCAAGAGCTCGCTTAATCACAAATTAATGAGAGATTTGTCAAAATTACCTTTATTTTACTCTTCTATGCTGAACCACATTTCTAAATTGCAATAGGGGAAGAAATGTTCCACTATAACAAGAAATAAAAAAGATATTTGGCTTAATTTATGTAAGAGATATGAATTTTAGAAAATTTTACACTCTATTATTTAGTACCGCAAACATCAGCAATGCAATTGGCATCTATTCAAAATAACACCTATACAAACAAACAGTTCTACCAGACAGTGGAGCCACTAAATATTTTTTGTTTTAATAGGATAAAACTTATCCAGTTTCACTCAGTATATGGACTATGTTAGTGATGCCCAAATGAGAATGAATTAATCTATGCTAATACTGCCATTCTGTGATTCAGGCCAAAAGTTAAGACAAGCCTTTGCTAGTGGATGGATTGTATAATTTAAGGTTTTCCACTGGGAAGAAGAAAAATTAGAGTTTAATTAGCAGACTCTAGACCAAACTGCATATTTTATACTGTGAATTTTGTAATTACTTCACCTACTTTTTATGGTTTTAATTGGTTAAAACTCTGGATATTACTTATACAAATAAAAATAAGAAATGAAGGTGAATTTTTTCCTGTACTTTTGATAAAGCCATGAATAAGTTAGAGAAGAATACAATATATATTAGCTCCACACCTCTTAAAAGATAGGGTTAAGCTTTTATTTTAATTCAGATCTTTGTTGGTACACTATATATATACACATCATAATCACTTTCAGCATTGAGAATTTGTAACATTATATGATATGACATGACTTAATTCTTATTTTTCCCATTTCCCTACCCACCTTACAATCTCCTGCCCCCTATATACATAGGCTTTCCTTCTTTTTTTAATTACCATCACATTATTTTTCCCCTCTTTACTTAGGATTAAGCTTTTATATACTAAAGAAGGTAGATTCCCTCAATGCATGATCAAGAATTCATTCTGTGTCTGTTACCAGAAAGATGACAAATACTGTCAAGAATGTGGAGAACACAGACACTTCATATCCTGTTGTCATTATGGAAGGCAACATACAGATTTTACAATGACATTAATTTCTCAAAACTACTATATGATCAGTAATCCCACCAGAATGTATGTTGCTCAGTGGGTGCTAAGTTGCAGTACAGGTAGATTGGGGCAAAAATTCCTAGGATGTCACTGCAGAGCAGGATGACAATGGATTAGAATGATTCAATGTGTAATTCAATTAACAAATAATTTTCAAAGTTTTCATGTTAAAAAATGATGAAGGTTTGAGGAGACAGATGTTTAATATGATTTAATTGCTATATAATGTGCATATGTATTGAAATACTGTTACACATTAATAAATGTGTGTGCCATTTTTGTTTTTATGTACTAGATTAATTTAGAAAGATATACACAGAACAATAGCTACAATATGAAAATATTCTCTAAATATAAACTCTCTTTTCCTTCTCTCTCTCTCACTCTTTCTCTATCTCTCTTTCTTTAAATGTCTTTGCTCTACCTCTTCTGAGCCAGTAAGCAAATGTGGTCATGTGAAGCTGCTGGAGTCCCTTCCAGTGCTACCATTTCTAATGAAGTTTTATTTATTTATTTATTTTTTTGAGGCAGGGTCTCACTTTGTGGTTCAAGGCTGGCCCTGAGCTCAGCCTTGAACTCACAGCAATCCTCCTGCTTCTGCCTCCCGAGTGCTGAGATGACAGTTGTGAGCCACCACGCCTGGCACTGTGGTATGTGGTACTTACTGATTGCTGGTGGGTGTGAGTCATCACACCTGGCACTATGATATGTGGTTACTGGGGATCAAACTCAGGACCTTGCACTTGCAAGGCAAGAACTAGAACCACTGAACTAAACCCCTGACCCTAAAGTTTTATTTTTAATTCAAGATGTCACCAGAATTGTAATTTTTAAAAACTTTTAAAACTATGACCATCTCCTGGCCTCACTCAGCCTGGTCTGGTGAAGCAAGATCGGCTTCACTTGGGACACACAAGTTGTTCAGGGTCCTGGTATCTACCCATTTCCATGAAAATTCCTGCCCTACTAAGGCACCTCTGGGGTACCTACCATGCTGGTCAGCTTTCTGACACAAGCTTCTAGGCTGAAAGTTGTAGGACTCAATTGAAATTATGGGTAGGCAGGATCACTGGAATGACATCAAACAAAACGCATCACTTCCTTAGAGTCTAGCAGGGTTCTCAAGAGTGGGCATATTGGCACAAGAATTCCTGGCTCCCAGCTTACCAACAGTTTAGTACCTCAGAACTCACCTCAGCCTTCTCAGAGTAGCATATACCATAACTCAAAAAGAGTGTCTGGGGCATTGATATGACTGATGAAAGTGGCAGGAAGTTTCAGGCAACAGCACAGTGTCCTGACTGTACTCAGAGGCCCTGCATGTGAGCAAACAGCTGGCCCCAGTGCTGCTTTCCCAGCAGGCTGGAACGGTGGTGTCCTGAAGAGCCTCCTGGGTTCCCAGATTGCTGTGTGTGTGTGTGTGTGTGTGTGTGTGTGTGTGTGTGTGTGTGTGTATGTGTGTGTGTGTATGTAAAATTTTAAACATGACATAGTTCCATTTCTTTATCATTGATATTATTATTCAAGCTAGTGGAGTATTATTTAGTCATAGGACTGTGTCTATGACTTCAAGTGGTTCTCTATGTTTTCTTCCAGAAATTTCAAGTCTTACACCTAGGACCTTAATCCAATTTGATTTGAATTTTGTGCAGAATAAGAGCTAGGGATACAGATTCTTACTTGTACATACGGACATCCAGTTTGCCTGGCACCATTTGTTAAAGGGACTTCTTTCTTCTGCGATATGGCCTATATCTAGATACCCTGTCAGAGACTCATGTGGTCACAGGTGGGTTGATTAGGTTGTGGGAAAGAAGCTTAATGGTGTAATATTGGGATTAGGGATGTGGTAATGGAAGCCCCACCGTTACTGTGGGTGACATCGACATCAGTTTATAGGCTTACAGCCTGGGTGGAATACAGGGAGGGAAGGAAGGTGGGGCTTTCTGCTGCCGATGCTGCTTGCTGCCTTCTGTCTGGCCTGCCATGCCATGGACTGTTTCTCCTGTACAATACCCTTCTGGCATGCCTCTCTGCCCTGCAGCCAGCCAGCTGAAACCTCTGCAAACTGAGAGCTGAAATAAACCTCTGAACAACAAGAAAAGTAACTAAGACACTTGGTGTAGGTTTTTGATGCCTCCTCTTGAGGATCAAATGACTATAGTTGGCAGTGAGAAAAGAAATCAATTAAATCTCTATCAGACAAGGTAGAATATATATAACTCAAAAAGCTCAAAAACAAAGAATAGGACAAGAATATGATATCCCAAAACAATAGGCTGTAGGATTATTTTTATTGTTCTACATATTTAAACTGTACAAGTTACTTAAAATTTTCATCATATCACATAGTTATCTTTCCTTTTTTGGTAAGAGCACCTAGAATATACTGTGTTTTATAAATTTTCAGCATAGAATATTATTATCTACCATTTTCATGTTGGACATTACAACTATAGATGTATTAAAGCCATACAACTGTGCCTTTGTAGACTCTGACCTATATTTCCCCATTCTGTCATTTCCCCATTTCCTCTCCTAGTAATCATCTTTCCACACTCTATGTATTTGATTTTTAAAAAATATTTTGCATACAAGTGAGGACATATAATGAAGTTTTCTTTTCTGTCTGGTTTCTTTTACTTAGCAAAATGTTGTCTAGAGCTAGGTCTTAAACTTCAAGAGCCCCATTTCAATCTCTAAAAGTCAGAATAATATTTCTGTGTGTGTGTGTACATGTGTGTGTGTGCATACATGTTTGTGTGAGAGAATGAGAAAAGAAAGAGAGCTCTTTCACTCAGTTAATTCATTTATGGACAGACACAAGTTATTTCTGTACATTGATTACTGTGCTGCAATAAACAGCAGTATTGACATCTCTTTGAAATATCAATTTCATTTCCTTGTGTGTATGGCTAGAAGACACATTGCTGGATCTTACAATAGTTCTACTTTAATTTTTTTAAAGAGCCATAACAGTTTTCCACTATGGTCAAACTAATTTGAATTTTCTCCAATAATGTATAAGGTTTTCCTTTTCCATATACCTATGGAAGTACTTCTCAGCTCTTTTACTTTCATAATAGCTATCATAATAGATATATGATATCTCAGGGTTTTGACGTGCATTTCACTGATACCAAAGCAGAGCACTTCTTCGTATACTTATTGGCCATCTTTGTTTTATTTTGGAGAAATATCTGTTCAGATAGTTTGCCATTTTAAATCAGATTATTTCCTTTTTTGCTATTGAGTTGGTTCTTATACAATATAGTTGAAACATAAACACTATTTGAATGTGATCTACAGATACTTTCTCTTATTCTGATGGTTACTTTTTATTGTGTTGATTATTTCCTTAACTGTACAGAAATTTTTAGACTGATATAATCCCACTTGTTTATTTGCTTTTATTTCCTGCACATATGGTGTCTTAATCAAAAATCAATTGACCTGACCAATCTAACAGGTTTTCCTGCATATATTCTTCTAGTAATTCTGTAGGTTAAAATCTTACATTTAAGTCTCTAGACTATTTTGAGTTAATTTTTGTGAATGTTATAAAATAATGGTCCAGTTTCTCTTTATTTTTTTTTGTTTGCATATAGGTACTAAGATTTCCCAAAACCATTTATTGAAAAGACTGTTTTCTCATTTTGGATTCTTGGTGCCATTATTGAAAATTAATTTACTGTATGTGTGTGGGTGTATTTCTAGGCTCTCTGTTTGGTTCCATTGGTCTCTATGTCTGCGTTTATGCCAGTACTAAACTTTTTAAATTCGTTAATTTATAATATAATATATAATCAGAAAGACTGATGCCTCCAATATTATTTTTCTTTTCTTACAATTAATTTTGGCCTCGTTTGTTGGTGTACATCTGTAATCCAAGCACTCTGGAAAGCTGAGACAGGAGGATCACAAGTACGAGGTCAGTCTGGGCAACTTAGCAACTTGGAGAGACTGTCTCAAAATAAAAGTAAAATTCAAAAGACCTGGTGATGTAGTTCCATGTGTACCTTGAAGACATCCTCATAAGTGAAATAAATAGGTCACAGATGTATAAATATATTTTTTCTCTGGTATGAGAAAACAAAACTGTAAATGAGTTGTACTATGTATAGTTGACATTGTGAAATAGAAAATATTTAAAAGGAAAGAGGGTGTAGGGGTAAATAAAGAGGGGAAAAAGATATGACATTAATAAAGAAAAAGGAAACAAAGATAGTGTGTACATGGGTTGGGGGTTGCAGGATGGGGGAAAAGGGGAAAAATGAGAATGAAGTCATGTCATATTCCGGTACAAACTCTCAATGTGGAATGCGATTATGATGTGTATTCATAATGTGCCAATAAAAATTTAAATTTAAAAAAAATAAAAAAATAACTTGTTTTGTTATATAGATAGTTTCCTTTGGTTAGATTGTTTTGCTTACTTGGGTAGTTTGTGATTTCATAAAAATCTATGAATCATTTTCCTTATTTCTGTACAAAATGTCTTTATAATTTTAATAGATATTATGTTGAATCACTGTATTTCTTTGGGTCATATGGATGTTTTATGATATTAAGTTTTTAAATTTATGAACACAGGGTTTCTTTTCATTTCTTTTTGTCTTCAATTCTTTTCATCAAAATTTTGTTGTTCTTTATGTACAAACCTTTCACTTCCTTGCTACATATTTCATTTCCTTATATCATTATTGATATACGTATAGTTTTTATGGAAACATTAAATTATATTCTACAATAACATACACAAACTTTGATCAGCAGTAATATCAAAGGCGTGTTATTTTGGGTCACTGGTCTCATTAGATTTGGCCTCATCACATAGATGTAACAAGAATGATAATTCTGTGTACCTTTTAGGTTTGTTTTGCTGACAATTCTTACAAAGAATCTTGGATTTGATATTTAAAAGTTTCTTGAAGCAACAATCTAAGACAAGAATTTGTCATCACATTCTGTCTGCAGTAGCAATAACTGTGAATGGAGTTCTCTCTTACTAAGCTTACCATAATAGCCTAATCTTCCTTGCTCTGTGAGGAAGTGATCTTACTTACCTATTTGTAGGGCTAGAAAACTTAAAAACTAGGTATTGGTTTTTGCAGGAGAGCTTTGTAAACACTGAAGCCCAAAAGTCAAACTTAGATCCCTTAAAGTGTCTAGTCATCTCATTAAATGAGCATCGTTCTCAAATATGACATTCCAATCAAAGCTTTGATTGTATAAACAATGTTTCTAATTACATTCTGTTAACAGGGACAGATTCTTATCAAACATATGCAAATAACTATATGTAATGAGAATAAGAATGCTTAATAAGAGCTGCTGAATTATGGAAGGGCCAAGCTGGAAGAGGAAGATAAGTGTTTCATTTCATTTTATAAAAGCATGATCTACTACACTATTATAAGCCAGAAATAACTTAAGATAACAAAGAATAGAGACCCTTATATCCAGAAAATTTTCCATTAAAGAATCAGCAATGTTTCTAGGGACACACCTAATCATCCTTCATAAGTGAGTTCTATCTTACCTACGTAAATTCTTCCTCCACATGATATTGGTTTCAAGGTTTGTAAACCCATTTCTGCTTTTCTGCCAAAGTTATAGAAACCCAGTGATAGGCTGCTGTATGGTCTCAAAGTTATTTAAATGATGCCATGAGAGATTTATGCCTATGAATATCCATCTGGTGTAGTCCTTCTATGCAGTTTTTTGAGATAATCCATTTTTGTTAAAGATGAATGTTGTAGACTATGTTTTATCGCAAATGCTTTCAGGGAAGCTTCAGAGGAAAACAAAAACACCCTTTTTATACATAACAAAAGGTATAAAGTGGTTATGGTTACTTTATTATTCATAGTTTTCAAAATTAAATATCTCATGAAATTTCACTATAAAAATAGTACACTTTAATGAGTTGTTTGGTTGTTTCGTTAAAAGCAAAATCAAGTAAAAGTCAATACAAAGATTTTAGACAATCTATGTATAGCACAATGATTAGCCCCATTTTCAAAGAACAGTGAATCATCCCACTGCTGAGCAGAATAACTGACTCGACAAGCTGAAGGAGGAGAAGGCTATTATGGCGCACAGTATCAGAGGATTGAGTTCATGACCAGCTGTCTCTAAGGCGGTGATATGACAAAAGAAGAGCATGGTGGGGGGAAGAGCTGCTCCATTCATGGTGGTCAGGAGGCAGTTCCTGGAACAGTGCAGAGAGGAAGAATCAGAGACC
The DNA here is from genome assembly GCA_004026965.1 of Petromus typicus. Lineage (NCBI taxonomy): Eukaryota > Metazoa > Chordata > Mammalia > Rodentia > Petromuridae > Petromus > Petromus typicus. Next base: position 34,708 of record PVIR01006580.1, read on the forward strand.
ACATATACACCAAACAATCATGACTCCCCAACATTCCCAGAACTATGCTGCACTAACTCCGGGGCAGCTCTGAAGCCAATGAAGTTCACGGTCTAGCTTCACTGTCACAAGCAGGTAACTCATTCATGAAAATGGATAAGTATGATTTCTATGAAGAAAAAGTGAACATATAAGAGTCCTGAGGCATAATATTGCACAAATATATTAAGTATTTAGTCAGAACATATCAAGAATATATTAATTATATAAATAGAGATATTTAGTTGGTCTGGAGTAGATGCTAAGCATCAACATATTAATAAAATGCCATGGAAAAAGAAAGTGATTCCCTGTTGAAAAGTATTGGGTTAGAACATATTGGATTCAATATTAAGAAGTAAAACTGTGGGAAGTTAACATTTTAAGAAATAACTGCAAAAGAACTGTATGATTTGTTGTCTAACATGCGGCAAAAGAGCACTAAGAATTTGATAAATAAAAACATCATAGACATTAAGGGCACTGAAAATTCTCTAGGAACTTCATATAATTTCTGAAATATTTATGTTAACAGCTTCTTATCTATATAGATTTTTCTTGTGGAAAGTTAAATATCTCTTATAATTTGATATTATTTCCTATGAGATTCATTTCAAATAACCCTAATTTTTTCAGGTACATCTCTTTATATATGTTGAAAAAATAATTCCTTTGTCACTTTCCAGTGGCCTCCTGGGAAATGCAGAGACAATTTTAGATGCAAATAATAGCATTTAGGATCTAATTTAAGGAAAGCAAAACGTCAAAATTTGTCAGGAGATCTGAACACTCAATTAAACAGAATTATGAGGTGAGTGACAAACAGTACTTGCTATCTATTTAATTGAAATGAGAATGAAAGATTTTAGAAATAAATATAAGACATAACATGATTATAGAATACCAAACCTTAGTTTTTTCTTAACATGAGACAAATTTGTTTTCTTAAATATTCAAGAACATGAGAAAGTCAACATAATGTACAGGAAATTACTCTAGCAGACTGTTGTCAAAGCAAATAACTGAGACAGTGAAAAAAAGTCTCTCACAATTCCTGGTATAAAGAGCAAAGCAATAATCCAATAAA
>PVIR01006580.1:44225-65506 GCA_004026965.1 Petromus typicus
CAGAGTACAAGTTGATGACAAGATAGTTTCTGGATTCTGCTACTGCTCATGGTTCTTAAAATGGCTTCTGACTCAAAGCCTGAAGATCTCACAGTTTCTCTGCTTGAAGTAGATACCCTGAATATAGATGCTCTAATTTCACCACAGGAAATCAGGCTGATCACATGAGAATGATGTTTCCCCACAATGTGCACAAGATGTGCACTGGCAGGGATTCAGAAGCCCTTGCTGCTGGGAAGTATGGGACAAATATTTCAACTGTAACCTCCATGTGTAGGGCAGCAATGCAAAGGGACCCCAATGCCAAAGTATTTTATGGCTACTCTCTCACAGAGCAATGTGGTCCAGAGAATAGGTGTGGACCGCTGCCTAATGCTAGTCCTACCTTGGTACTCAGTGGGCAAGTTGGTCTCACAAAGGACCTGCATGTCATAAGAGCTAAGGCAGAATAAATTTGGAAGTTGTTTCCTGTGTGAGTGTTCATGCAGCACGAATTCAGACAAACTCCCCTGGGGTCTACAGGCCTGGAGTGCTGATGCTCGGTTTCTCAGCTTATAATGGAGGTGCTGGTGGCAAAGTGGAGGTGCAAAGGTATGAAATGACTGAGTTCAGAGTCACACATTGGCCATAAGGACACATGAAACCTTGGATACTCTGCTGTTTCAAGGGCTGGCCAGGGGAGCTAAAGCATGAGCAAGCAGGTGACTTAAAGAGCTGAAGGCATAGGCCACAAGGACTGGGTAGAAGATAAGTGTTCTAACACCAGGCTGATTCAGTGACTGGAAAGGGTCTGGATTTTGCACCAGCGGCAGCCTGTGAACCTCCTCTTACCGTGCCACTTGGATGATCCTGGAACAAAGCGCAATAGGAGACAAGGCACGATGTGGGCTCTGGGGAGTCAAGAGCAGCTGCTCAGGATCTCAAGTGTAGACTTTGTCCTGGCCCCGTGAGGGACTCACTGCCATTATCCTCTGCACAGGAGTCCTCCCTGTGCTCCTTAGGGCTGCTTTCTTTAACTTCTTTTGTTCTACAAGTTAGTTGTGCAGGGCAAGGTCTCCCTCACTCGGCCCCCACCTGCACTTTGAAAATTAACGTTGTCGCTTTCTGCAGGTCTTGTTTAGTTCTTTGTTCAAGATGAGAACATCCTAGAAATCCAGAAGCAGGTGAGCACCTTGAATTCCTGGAAATAGTACTTGGTGAGATACCAGGAGGATTCAAGCCAAAACTGATAAAGAGAAACAAAGAAGGACATTACCTTTTTGTAAAGGGAAAAATCCAAGAGATACCAGGAGGAGCTCAATGAGACCTGCAGGGTGCACATTTTTGTTTCTCTTTGACCTATCATGAAGTTTTGTTTTTTCTTTTCTCCTTCTTCCTCTCTCTCCTACTCCTATGCTGGGAATTCAGGAGACTCTTCTCACAGTGTACAGAAAGCTGTTTGCTGCAGTTTGGACCATGGGGGTTGGGAGAAGGGAATACACAGCTTTTGTTTTTTCTTCCAGCCACAAGAGACCTTTTTCCATGTGGTTTGTCTTGTCCATACATCTGTTTGCTACCTTTTTTTGGGAAATTAGCCTGTGCTCTACTTACCCCAGTTTGTAAATGTTTTTTTTTTTTCCTCAGGTGGTTTGTGTTTTGGGCAGGGGTGCCACCATGTTGCCACATGGCTGGCCAACCCACATACAGGCTTACATCACTGTTGCCATCTTTTTTTTCTTCCTTTTTTTTTTTTTCCTCTTCTAACTGGCCTTATGAGCTAAGCCTCTGATTTTGGAGAACATGTGAGCTTTGGGAAAAATAAGGGGGAGGAAACTCTTTTCTTTTAAATGGCACAGTAGCTCTTCTCTCACATAAGAGAAAAAAATAATTTCCCTTTTAAAAAATGCCCGAGGCGTTTTCAAGGGCAAGGAGAAGGCTAGGAGAGCCTGTTCTTGGGTGGTCAGCAGAGGCATCCAGAGTGGCACTGCCCAGGGCCTGGGAGGTGTTGCTGGGCATGAGGCCTGTGGGCTGCACAGGCTGGGCTGGGGAGGTTGAGGCACCCTCCTTACGCTGAGCATGGGAGGCCCACAGCCACCCGCATAGGTCTGCACCCACACAGCTTTAGCTGACTGGGCTTCATCCCTGTCTTAAACCTTAGCTAGTGCTATTGCTTCCTGGCTGGATTCTTTCCTTGTTTAAGTGCAGGTAATTTAAAAACCTATGCCTGATGGCATCGCAGAACAAATGAACAGCATTTAAAATTTAACTGAAGTGACCCTAAGTATATAAAAACAGAGCCGTTCTCATTCTTAGCGGGGAAGAAGGATTTACATCTCTACTGCCTTAAAATACTAAAGTCGTTTTACTATTGAAATGAATTCAAGAGACAATTGTCCCAATTGGCTGCAATTTTCAGGGTAAGCCATCAAAGGGCTCAACTGGATGACAGGAAACTTTGCTTGGGAAAAAGTTCCACCCTTATCTCAGGAGAGTCAAAGGGCTCAGTAAAGCCAAGAAGTAGTTTCACCTCCTTCTCTGTAAGGAACCAATGGCCCCAGATATTGAGGCAAAGCCTGCAGGGTGCTTTCTGGTGTACTTCTGTGAACTATGCCAGCAACACTTTAAAAGTGCAGACAGAGACATCCATGCAGTCTGTGTGAAGATCTCACCAGGAACACTTTGCAAGGTCCTTGAATCTCCTCCACCTGCATGAGATGCGGTCTTGAGGAGTCAAGACTTAGTTGCTTCCTTTTCTGTGTAGGCCCTAGGACAGGCCAGTGGGAAGCCTCTTGGGCTTGACCACTCCATAGATTTTATTGCACCTTGATGAGTGGAAATATTTTGATCCTGACAACCTAAAACAGGAACAATTTATCCACTATTGCAATATTGTTTGAGTTCAGTCTATAGTACAAAGTGGGGAGAGATGATGACAGAGATCCTGCTCCTAGCATAAGTGCCAGTGACAAGCCCCTAAGACTGAGGGAGGTGAGCATTCGACAAGCGCCAGTACGGGAAGGTGGGGGGGGGGCTTCCAGCTGGGGAGCAGCTTCTTTTCAAAGTCTCTATCACTTCTTTGCAATAAAACTCACTTTCACTTGGTGACTTCTTGGACTCACTCCTCTTTATTTTTATACCAAACTGCTAGTCTAGATCTGAGAATAGAGATTGGTAGCTGTGCCCTCGATGGAATAGCTGTTTGTACACGTCAGTGTTATATTGGTAAGAAAAGGGAAGTCCAGCTTCTCTGGTATAAGACTTCCTGTGAGTTTGGTTTTTCAAGCCCAAGGTAGAACTGAGAATAGGAAAAATGGGAGACAGTAAAGCCTCTAGGAGCTGGAAGAGATCTAGGTGCAGGAAACACATGCCACATATTAATTTTACTGCAAATATCAGAGGTAGTTAATTGAAGTGGGTGGCATGTATGCAAATATGTAACTTACTCTAATACAAATTTGGAGGAAGAAATTAATAGGCTGTGTTTCATTTCAGAAACTGGTAAGAATAAGTTTGAATAAGATATTTACATTCATAAATGTAGTAATATCAAACGAAACACAGACTGTTTACTTTAGAAATTGTTAAAGGGGAAAGGAAAACAGGGTGCACAAGAAAGTGAGAGGTTTTTTTTCCTGTCAACTGGGTTAGGTTACATTCCTCAGTTACTGAAACACTCAGCTAAGTTGTGCTGAGAAGAGGTTTTTTCGGAAGTAATTAAAGTCTTTTCTTAATTGACTTTTGATCAGGTGAGACCTGACTTAATCAGTGAGAAGAAGTTGAAGCAAGGCTAAGACTTTCATGCCACAGAGAAGGGATTATATCTATGCACAGTAATATCTACCCGTGCCATGATGAGTTTCTATCTTGCTCATAATCATTCCTTCCTGATTGCTTGTGGCCACAGTTTCCACCCATGCATATGACCTGTTTATAGTCATCTCTTCCTGACTCCCTGCTTTATAGACACTGGACTTGCTTAGTCAGCCATCACCACCTGATAAGGCCTGTCCCGATATATGTCTCATATGTGCCTGCCATAATGAGTGGGTTTCTCTTGTTGAGTTGATACATTATGACAAGAATGAAGAAGCCTAGAATAATCCTAAGTGAAATAAGCTGAAATAATACATATTTTAAAGTAAGAAAACCATAAGGTAATTTTATATAAATCCAAGAGGTAGTCATCTAATGAATCAATTGAAATGATCTACTGAGTCAAGCGAATTTAGATCTCGAAATGGGAAATGACACACATGTGACAATGAAAGGATTCTAAGAGATGACTTTCTTACGTCCTTGGTTAACAGCTTTGCCAGTATTATGTAAAATCCAAACATTCACTCAAGTATAGTTAGAAATCCACAAACCAACTAATGGAAGAACTAGAGATTGTAGTGAAAGGAACTGCTTTCTTGAAATCTGCACTACTGTCTTAGCATTTCATTGAATAGATCTGATGCTACTAATTTGAAATCATGAAGAATCTAGAAAAAAAGTTCACAATAAGCTCCCATTTTCATGCACTCTCGTTGCCTCTGGGATGTGATCAATAATATTCTATGCTTAAAAATATTCTCAGTTTTAAAGTTCATAGAGTATATGAAAAATAACAATAAAAACCTAACATATCCAGTAAATGAAAACTTCCTTCCTTTTATTTATTTTAGTTTATCTTATTTAAATGAGATAATTTGGTTATATGTGATCTAGTCCAATCTATTTTTGATATCAAATCAGAATTCTTAATACATTTCTAAGTAGAATAATCAGAACCATGTTATTTACCAACACACACACACACAACCTGACACTGTTAAGGCTAATGCATTTTGGGGCATCATTTTAGTCTTTCTAAAACTCAAATTGCAAACATTAGGGTACTGGGCAAATTAAAGCAAATTTCTCAAACTTTAACTTGATAGATCTCTAAATCAGTTCCTCTTTTATCTTCAGTTAGCTGAAAAACTGGATGGAGATATAGGTTAAATTAAGATCTTTAAATCCCTGTTGTCTGTTCAGATGCACAGGAGATGCCGTTACACCTTACTTTTTTTTTTTTTTTTTTCTACGTTTTTTGAGACAGGGTCTCGCTTTGTAGTTCAGGCTGGCCCTGAGCTCAGCCTCAAACTCACAGCACAGCAATCCTCCTGCCTCTGCCTCCCGAGTGCTGGGATTACAGGCATGAGCCACCACGCCCGGCACTGTGGTATGTGGTACTGATTGCTGCTGAGCGTGAGTCTCCACACCCAGTATGGTATATGGTTACCGGGGATTGAACCCGGGTCCTTGGTCTTGCAAGACAGGCGCCGGAACCACTGAGCTTAATCCCTGGCCGTATACCTTACAGTTTTATTTCTGTCTCTCAGTGAAAAGGAAATGGCAATATTTTTGATTCATGTACTCCCAGCTTAATTTCTAATAAATAGCAAGTTAATATGTCATCAGAAGGTTGAGAATTATTTCAGATATAATAAAATACATATTACACAGGGTAGCTCTTTTCTGAGAACCAAGATTTTGACATTAGATTCAGTTTCTCTTCTGTTTTGTTTTCTTTTTTTGTGGTGCTGAGAATTCAGCTTCTTAATCATGATACACAATTCTGACTGTTAAGGTGTTATAATTGTACCATCACCATGGTAGTCACTTCCTGCTCCTTGTTATACTTACATTAGCTGCTAAGCAATTCTGCATGTACAGTCATGTTTTCCTCAAATACTAGTTTGCTAGTAGAATTGTTGTTAACATATGTTGGACTTCTTTAACTGGGAACTTCATTAGTTTAATAAGTATATCTCTGTGTCAGATCTTATGGAATATTTTACAGAATTCAGATAAAAATATGAAATCATCTTGAAGAAGAAAAGGCAATAGGTTACAATTTAATTATGATATTTTAAATTGAAGACATCTACAGCTTGTATCTTAACAGCTTCTTTTTTGTTGTTGTTCTTAACAGCTTCTTAAAGGAAAAAAGTGACTATGTTTTTTTATTATTCACATAAAATAATGTTTACAAAGTAAGGGAATATATTATGCTACTCATTTAAAAAGAAAGTATAGGGGCCAGGGATTTAGTTCAGTGGTTCCGGCGCCTGTCTTGCAAGCGCAGGGGCCCGTGTTCGATCTCCAGTAACCACATACCATACTGAGTGTGGAGACTTACTGCCAGCCCAGCAGCAACCAGTACCATATAACACAGTGCTGGGCATGGTGGCTCATGTCTGTAATCTCAGCACTCGGGAGGCAGAGGCAGGAGGATTGCTGTGCTGTGAGTTTGAGGCTGAGCTCAGGACCAGCCTGAACTACAAAGCGAGACCCTGTCTCAAAAAAAAAAAAAAAAAATTAAACTAAACTAAAATAAAAAGAAAGTATATTATGAACATATCTGTGTCTGAAGGAAGAAAATGACTATGGTTTGTTTTTGCCTTTTAAAAAGTAGTTTGAAAGTTCTTACCATAAACAAGCATATCGTGATACTGGCCATCCAAGAAAATAACACTCCATTCAGTGGAAATATTAAATCAGAAAATGTGAGCTCTGTTGACTGAACTCTAAATTTCATCTGAAGAATCTTACAGTTTTTGCTGCTCAGAGGAAATGTACTAAGGAAGCAGAGAGAGGTGTTTTTTTCATGAGGAAGTGATTATACGGTTATTGATGTTTAAAGGGAAATGAAGCTTTATTACTTATAACTGTGAAAATTGCTATGTAAAATATTGAATTTTTGGCATTTAGTACTAACCTCCTTTAACCTTAAAAATTCTCATGCACTTACCAATGGAAGTTTGGAATATTTAAAAGATAAATATCTATAAAATAATGTTATAATTATTTAAATAATCCATAGCTCATGATGAAAAATTTTACATAGTAATGTTTATTTTAACACAGTCTATAATAATGCATATTCCAAAAGTGGCCATCAAAGTCCCTGGAAGCATGTTATAGATCATGCTTCAAGAATAACAATCAGTTTAGCCAAATGAACTGAGAATACCTTGACGTATACATTGCTATAAAATTTCAGAAGTATTGAAAATACTCAACTTTTTCTAATTTTTGGAATTATTTATTACCAGAATGAGAGGGGAATTTATTAGGGTAAGAATGTGAGGAAATTGTTCAGGAGCAAAAAATTCAAAAGAGATCCACTGAAGTTGATTTAGGTGATGTATCTTTATAAATTCAAGCAACAGAACAATGCATGTGTGTGAAAAACTATGAAGACCCATCTACACAAAGGCTTCACTGGAAGACATTATTTTGGTTAATTCACCATTGTCAAGTTCACATCTCCAAGCTCATTGGCTCAAATACTAGGTTTTTAGAGTATAAAATGATTCATCACTCAAAATTCGATTTATATTCAACAAAGAAGGAGATTATCTATCAGCACATTTATAAAGTTAAAAATGATCAGTCTATAAGTACCTATACATCAGAGTTCATCTGCAGCAGGGCACATGTTTTGACATGAGCAATATGTTTTCTTCCTTAGCAAGGTCTGTAGTGAGAAGAAAAGCACAATCAAAACACTGGTAAGGGAGCATGGAAAGATATGAGAAGACAGTTAATCCTAGGAAATGTTCTTTATAAAGTAGCTCTAGCACTCTTCAGCTGGCCCAACACTATCTTTAACTTTCCTGGCTTAATTTAATTGCTAGTCAACCTCAAGCCAATCTACCTTTTCTTTATATAACATAACATTATTTCCAATCAAGTTTCTTAAACAGAAAGAAAAAATAATATGGTTAGCCAAGATCAGGAACTATATTAGCACTTAAAGTACATTGATACATGTACTTTGCAATTCACTTGACATTACTTCATAAGTTAAATTTCAAGAGACTTTTCTCATTTATTTGCAAGACTTTTTTTTTTCAAAATAAGCCTCCTACCAGTCCAAATAAAATGCATCTTGTATATGTTCACGTGTAAGCCTTCAGGCTTGTGCCATACAGAAATCTTGCAAACACATAAGGAAGTAAAGGGTTTGCTTCACCTAATGTTCCCTATATTAAGAAAGGAGTATTGGAGATTCCACACAGAGTAAGATTAAAATCAAAATCTTTAGTTCTCTACATTTTTTATTTAAAATAAGAATATAGATGGAAAGATTTTTTTAACTATTAATGTACCTTCATTTTGAGCCTGGACATAATTTTAAATATTTAAATTATTAATTGTTATTGCTATAAATAAATTCTATTTAAAGAAAACACAAGGTGATGTTGGGTTCATATCTTGAGAAATAATGATCAAATAGTTCTGATAATATTGCGAAGGTTCTACATTATTTTTGCACGTAGTAATGAGCATATTTTAGTTGATCTTCATGGACACGAAAGCATGAATTGAAATGGATATAATACATTCACATATTATTCAATACACTATCAAATGAGGTGTTATGACATACAATGAGCAACTTCAACCTATCATTTTGCCAATCTAAAGCTTTGATTAAACGTCAAGCAAGTGCAATGTGAATGTGGCTTCCAGAAATGTTCTAAATAAGTAGAAAGGACTGTTTTGTAGCTTTTTTGATTTAAACAGTGGTTTTTTTGAGAAAACAAGTTATTAGAACTGAGATATCTACTGTACTTCAAAGTGAAAATAACAATTCTAGCTAGTCGACCTACCTCACAGTCAAGTTCCTTTTTCTCCTCACACCCTTTTCATTATGCTTCAGTCAAAATCATTGGCTTGTGGGTTCTTTTACATACCTTCTGTGCTAGGAGATGGTGCCTTTTAAAAAAATTTGAATCTTTATTGGTACATTATACATACATATAATGATCACACTCAACATTGAGAATTTGTACCGGTTTATGACACGACTTAATTCTCATTTTTTCCCATTCCCCTGCCCACCTCCCAACCTCCTGCCCCCTGCCTTTTGAACCTTTACCTTTTTGCCTTCCCAGACTGGAAATCTGCACCTACATCTTTGCAGTCATCCCAAGGATTATTGAGGTTAGGAGATGCTCTCCTAATGTCATTAATTCATATGAATGCCAATTCGCTCACGTTTGTTGGCAGGGCAACTTCTTTTCCTCAAAGCTGCCTGAGTATTCTTGCAATATGGAAAATGGCTATTCCTAAAATGAGCCATACACAACAAAGACAGCCAAACTGAATCTATGCTTCACAAGGCTTTGTCTGGAAAACTGTATAATGTTACTCCTAACACATGCCACAATTTAGAAGTGATTATTTAAGGCCACACACTTTTTAAAAGGGTGAGAAATTAGAAGAGTGTCACATAAAACTTGCATCATATTTTGAAGCCAACACAATGTGAACTATAATTTTCTTGAATCTAAATAGTTATTTATTGCTTAAAATAACAAGTATTATATTTCTTATCAAATATAGTAACAAGTAATAGCAGCTACTGTTTACTTAAATGTAACCCTCCTTTAGACCTGTAACTGTTCTATATTTTCTTAATTTGTTATTTTAGTTTTATTGTATCTTCCATATGAAGTCTTTTAGAAAGAACTATCTCTTATTTTACAACAAATATGTAAAGAAAATGATAATTAACAAGGAAATTAATTTATAACAAACAGTTGGGACACATTTATTTTATTAAGTTCCAATAATGGAAATATAAAATGTAAATGTTAGATCACATTAAAAGTAGATTAGGAATGAGATAGTAAACTGTACTGAGTATATGCTTTATAAACTATATTTCATTTTTCCCAATCAATCAAATGTACATTATATTAAAATTCTAAAATCGACTTCAACTTTCAAAGATTAGTGTAAAACGGTGAGAAAGATGTTGTAAGAATGTATAAATAAAAAGAATGAATATTTCTTCTGTATTTACATAATGTAATAATAAAAATGATTTAGATTAATGTTAACTGACTTGGTTGAATATTACTTTGTTTATTCTAAACTCCTAATTTTAATAAAATCTAATTTGATAAGGAATTTTCATGATAGTAAAAATGTACAATAGACAATAAAATGTACATACCACTTATGTTCAAGTGATTACACAGAAGGAAGTTTACTAAGGCCCTTAAATACCTTATAATGAAGTCTTAAAACACTGTAGTACATTTTTTGAGGCAAAAAGAAAAAGAAATAATACAAAACTTTAGAGTTGAATAACCTCAGGATGATCTGCTGTACTTAAAGTAGTCATACTATGATCTGATTTATTTTTGGAGATACATTGAGTTATTTACAAGAAAGGAATTTTAAAAATTCTTAAAACCATTGGCTTGAAAATCTCTGATGTTTCACCAGCTGAAATCTAAATACAATGCATACTCTTGGGTGGAATTAATATCTTAAAATTAGGAGATTTTTTTTTTGAGACAGGCTCTTGCTCTGTAGTTCAGGCTGGCACTGATTTCACTATGTAGCCCAGGCGAGCCTGGAACTCATAGTAAAACTCCTGCCTCTGCCTCCCGAGTGCTGGGTTTACAGGCGTGAGACACCACGCCCGGCACTGTGGTATGTGGTACTGATTGCTGCTGGGCGTGAGTCTTCACTCCCGGCATTGTTGTATGTGGTTACCTGGGGATTGAACCCCAGCCCTTGCACGTGCAAGGCAGGTGCCTGAACCACTGAGCTAAATACCCGGCCCTTAAAAGGAATTTTGATAATAATTGTTAATTTTATCCATTAACCAAGTCTAAAGTTTTAAATTCTTGCTAGTTTTGTATGATTTTATTTCATAATTCTGCATGGTGTTTGTTTTCAGCGTGACTTGTTCAGTAGATTTGTTAAATCTTCTTTGGCCTTTTCTAGGCAGCAGTATGATATTTTTGAGCAAAGCCTACCATCAAATTATGTTTGAAATACATTTCTGGCTTTCATTTTCTTGTGATATGACAAGCCACTACTTTCCCCATTCAGAGTTGTCATATGATGAAAGGGGTTAATACTCAATGTACAGTACTGTTTTAATGATTCTATTAGACAATATACGTATTTGGCATGTAGAAGATCTCTAATAGATGTAAATCCTTCCTTCTTTTCCCAAATATGCTGTCCTCTGCTGCCATTTTTGTTAATTAAAAATAAAAATGTAAAACATCTCAAAAATCTTTTCAAAGACAAATTATACTTGGATATCACTCGTGTTCTGATTTTGCCAAAATGGTGAAAAAACAGAAATATACTTCTGTTTTCTTCTGAATCTACTTTAAGAACTCTTTTTGAGTCTGAGAATGTAGCTTAGTGGTAGAACATTTCCCTGTTATACCTAAGGTTCAGAGTTCCACCTTCAGTGCTGTAAAACACAACACAACACAACACAACACAACACAACACAAAACAGTGATCTCTCTCTCTCTCTCTCTCTCTCTCTCTCTCTTATTTTTAGCACCTGGTAGATTCCGTTGCTCATTTGCTAAGAACGTGAACAAATTATGTAAAGTCATCGTGCTCTACTTTCCTTATTTATTTATTTATTTATTTATTCATTTATTTTTGGTGGTAGCCGACATCGACCTCAGACCCTTGCACTTGCAAGGTAGGCGTGGTGACACTGAGATAAATTCCTGGCCCTTCAGTTTCTTTATTTAGAAACTGGAGATATTAGTGTTATCATCATGTTATGTCAAGAATAACTGAATTAATTTAAATAAATTCTATAAAACAATAAATCATTTGTATTAGGTATTAGGAATTGGAAATAAATCATATTTTCTTTTTCTAACGCTAAAGAGTTAACTACCACTCCTTGTAACTTAGCTTGAGTTTGAGTTGAGATTTTCAAATATCTCTATTGCTATCAACATCCTATGTAATTCTTTTAAATTCCAGTACAGATGGTGCACTATAAATTTCAGGAGTTTCCCAGTTCTTGAAGTCCATTCTTAGATAACTTATTTACAAAAAATTCTAACTTGAGAGTTATGCAAAGGAATGTATTATATTTTAAGTGCAGACATATAACAGAGCTCAAATACTTAGGTTAATATTCAAACTTTTTACTAAATGATTTATGTTTATTTATACATCTTTGATATGCACTCATTTCTAAACCTCTGTGGAGATAAAGATATCTGTGGATATCTTTTTCTGGCATTTCAATCCAGGTTCATTGCATGTTTTACTACTACCTAACATGCTTGTATTTTGCTGTTTATAGCTCAAATGAGAATTTCCATTATGTTGAACATGATGGTTATTTCACTGGCTTTTTTTTTAAAGTACTCATTTCCTCCCTTCAAAGACATGCAAAACAAGAATCGTTCAGAATTTTATTTATATAATTGATCCTAATGTAGGAATCAGTATTATCAAGATGTTCTTTGATGAATTATTATTTTCTTTTATCACTAAAGGTAGCAAGTCCTCGTCTTATATTGATAGATTTAAATCTCATCTTTCTGGTTATGTATTAAGGCTGAAACTTCAAAAACTTGCCAGAACTCAGAGGAGGAATGTAAATAATTGGCCAGCAAGAGGAATTCTAAGAAGAAAGAAAGGAAACTGGAAATAGCATCAGAACAATAGACCTTTTTATTTTAAAACAGTTCAGTTTATTTCGGAACTGTGGACACTGTCAACAGCAATGAGGAAGCAAGAACATCAATCAATGGGTAAACAAGGATCTGACAATTTGTTTTGTAAAAATTTAAATACATATAATTCTGAGTAATTAAATGCATGCATTTATCATTTTCTTCATTGTTATGAAAATAGAAAAAGAACTAAGACTTAAAATTTTCCTAAACATAAAAAGGATGGTGAAGTGGAAAAACGAATCCAGTGATGATTTAAGTTTTAGATTCCTATGATTAAAAAGATATATAAAGTTCTAACAGGTATATGAAAAGATGCTCAACATCATTGGGCATCTGGTAAATGCCTATAAGAGGCAGTGCCGTGCCATCTCACATCTGTTAGAATGGCTATTATCAAGAGAAGTAGTGTAGAAAAAGGAACCACTGAAAACCACTGATAAGAATGTAAATAGGATCAGTCATTGTGGACAACAGTTTGGAAGTTTCTCAAAAATTTGAAATTAGGGGCTAAAGATTAGGTCAGTGCTTCCAGTGCCTGTCTTGCAAGCACAAGGGCCTGGATTCAATCCCCAGTAACCACATACAACAATACCGGACATGGTGATCCACGTCCACTAGCAATTAGTACCACACACCACAGTGCTGGGAATGGTGGCTCATGCCTGAAATTCCAGAACTCAGGAGGCAGAGACAGGAGGATTTCTGAGTTTGAGGCTGAGTTCAGGACCAATTTGAACTACAAAGTGAGACCTTGTCTCAAAAAAAAAAAAAAATTGAAATTAGAAATATCTTTGCTCCCTACTCTTATAAATACTTACAATTTAAGTTTTTGACAATTCATAAACTACCAGGCATGTAGTGATAATTCCTAGTTTGGAATAACATCCTATTGATACATAATGGTGTTGAACACCTTTTCCTGTACAAAGTAGACTCTTCGTATGTCTTTGGAGATATGTTTATTCAAGTTTTTCCATCCAGTTTTTTTTTTCTTTTTTCTTTTTTTTTTAGATTATTTTTTGAGACAGGGTCTCACTTTGTAGTTCAAGCTGGCCCTGAGCTCAGCCTCAAACTCACATCACAGCAATCCTCCTGTCTCTGCCTCCCGAGTGCTGGGATGACAGGCGTGAGCCACCATGCCCGGCACTGTGGTATGTGATGTTGATTGCTGCTGGGTGAGAGTCTCCATGCCCAGTATGGTATGTGGTTAACTGGGGATCGAACCCGGGTCCTTGCGCTTGCAAGATAAGCGCCGGAACCACTGAGCTAACTCCGGGGCCCATCGATCCAATTTTTAATCAGGTTGTTTGGTGAGATTTTGTTCATTTCATTTGCTGTTGAACTATGTGATTTACCTATATATTTTGGATGTTAACCTTATCAGATAAAAGGTTTGTAAGTATTTTATCCATATACTTATATATGGCCTTTTAATTTTCCTGGTTGTTTTCTTTGGTATGTGAAAGCTTTCTTAGTTTGGTGCAGACCCACTTGCTTATTTTTGCTTTTGTTTCCTAAGCTTTTAGTATCCTATTCCAAAAGTCATTGTTAAGACCAAAGTAAAGCAGCCTGTAAACTATGTGTTCTTCTAGGACATTCATGGTTCCAATTCTTACATTTAATTCATTAATCCATTTGGATTTGATATTTGTGTATGGCATAAGGTCCATTTTCGTTCTTTTACATGTGAATATCCAGTTTTCTCAGTACCCTTGCTGAAACTATTCTTTCGCTACTATGCATTCTTGACATCCTTGTCAAATTTTAGAAAATTAAGTGTGCATGAACACTTCTCTGTTTGCTCTATTCTATTCCACAGTCTCTATGCTTGTTTCTTATGCAGTACCATGCTGTTTTGACTATTATAGTTTTCTAAATATAATGTGAAATTAGAACATGTAATACATTTAACATCCTATTCTTTCTTTGCATTATTTTAGTTATTTGGGACTTGTATTTCTATGCAAATGTTAAAATTGTGTTCCTTATTGTTGTGAAAAATGCCATTAGATTTATACAGATTGTAATGAGTCTGTGAATTTCTTTGGGTTATATGGACATTTTTTTTTTTTTTTTTTTTTTTTTAGGTTTTTTGAGACAGGGTCTCGCTTTTGCGGTTCAGGCTGGCCCTGAGCTCAGCCGCAAACTCACATCGCAGCAATCCTCCTGCCTCTGCCTCCCGAGTGCTGGGATTACAGGCGTGAGCCACCACGCCCGGAACTGTGGTATGTGGTACTGGTTGCTGCTGGGGTGAGTCCCCACACCCAGTATTGTTATGTGGTTACTGGGGAATCGAACCCGGGCCCTTGCGCTTGCAAGACAGGTGCCAGAACCACTAAGCTAACTCCCGGGCCCTATATGGACATTTTTACAATATTAATTTTTCTGATCCTTAAAATTTGCCATAGATATTATGAAAAATAATATAGAGGGTCCTAAAAAAATTAAAAATAGAACTACCATGATACAGCAGTTCCTCTTTTTGGTATGTGCCCAAAGGAAATGATATCATCACCATAAAGATATATTTGGATTTCTGTTTTTATAGAAGCACTATTTACAATTGCCAAGATGAGGAATTAATCTAAATATCTGGCCATCAGTTTATGTATAATAAATACAATGAGGGCCGGGGAGTTAGATCAGTGGTTCCGGTGCCTGCCTTGCAAGCACAAGGACCTTGGTTCGATCCCCAGTAACCACATACAATACTGCGTGTGGAGACTCATGCCCAGCAGCAATCAGTACCACATACCACAGTGCCAGGTGTGGTGGGTCAGGTCTGTAATCCCAGCACCAGGAGGCAGAGGCAGGAGGATTGCTGTGCTGTGAGTTTGAGGTTGAGCTTAGGGCCAGCCTGAACCACAAAGCGAGACTCTGTCTCAAAAAATAAATAAATAAATAAATAAATAAAAATAAATAAATAAACACAATGAATGTGTATCCTTGTGTGGGTATGTGTGTATTATATTAGATTTCTATTCACCTTCTAAACAGATGGAAATCTTGTCATTTGTAACACATGCACAGATTTAAAGGGCATTATTAATGTCAAATAAACCAGATAAAGGAAGAAATAATGCTGCAATGCTTCACTTAAGTGTGGAATCTAACAAGTGAAATACATAGAAATAGCTAAAGCGTTGGTAACCAGGGGTGCAAAGGTAAGAAAACTGGATAGATGTTGTTCAAAGAGTATGAGCTTTCAGTTTTGAGTAAGTTTTTTGAACTTAACACATCATATAAGCTATTAATGACTACAGTTAATAACATTATGATTAAACCCATGGACTCTTTGATGCTGAAGAGGTGCTCTGTCACTGAGAGGCACTCCTAACCTGAGTGTAGATTTTAAATACTTCACCAGACACCCACAAAAGTGACTTGTGTGTAAATGAATATATGTTAATTTGCTTGACTATAGTATTAGCATAGTAATTTTACTATATATCTCATAAATATATATGCATAGTAAATTAATAAATATGTACAGCATAATAACAAAAATATAACCATCATATGATTTAGCAGTCCAACTTCTGAGTGTATAGCCACAGGAAATAAAATCAAAGAGATATATGGACTCCCGTGTATATCACAGCATTTTCACAAGAGGCAAGATGTGAGAATAGCTATATTGTATCCATTAATTGACTATGCAAATGTGGCACACAAGCACCATGGAGTATTACTAAGTCATCTAAGAGAATCCTTACACGTGTGACATGGATAAATCTGGAGTACATTATGCGAAGTAAAACAAAATAGACATAAAAGAGAAAAATGATGCATAGTTTTGTTTATTTTAGAAATTTAAAAAGCTGACTACATATAAATAGAAAGTGGAACAGTGATTACAAGGATGGGGATATAGGAGAAATAGAAATATATTGATTATGATTGTGAATTTTCAGTTATAAGATGAATAAATTCCAGGGATTTTATATATATGTTGATGACTCTAATAAATGATACTGTACTGTACACTTTGCTAAGAGGATAAATCTTAAGTATTCTTGCTATATAAAGTATAATTACATGAAATAATGAATAAAGTATAATTACAGGAGATGATGAATATGAATCAGATTCATTGTGGCAGTTATTTTATTTACTGATTCTACTTTATAATTGTATATGTTTGACATATATAATAATTACATCCACCTAAGGGAATTTGTACCTGTGAGGAATATATCTTGGCTCTTTTTTCCCCCTATTCTTTCCTCTCCTTTCAACTGGTCTTCCCTTCCCTATCTACAAAAAGTATTATGTTCAGTTTTTCTTCCACTTTCCTTTTAAAATTGATTTTATTGGTAGATTTTACATGCACCTCATGATCACAATTAACATTGAGAATTTGTACGAGTGTATTACACAACTTAATTCTCATTTTTCCCATTCCCCTGCCTACCCTACAATCCTTATATACAAAAGCTTTGCTTCCTTTTTTTCTTTTTTAAAATTCCTTTGCCCTTCCTTTCCTTCCCCTCTGCCTCCCTTATTCCCTTTACAATTTATAACATATCATCTTGTATTTCTCAGATAGATACATTTTTATTTGTCAATTATACTTTTACAATTCTGGGGAGAGATTATTGAAATCTAAAGAAACGAATGAGTCTATGGGGGCATGTGACTACAAGTCCGGTCCTGATATGCCTGAATATAAATATTTCTTACATCATTTGAGTATCTTTAAGAAGTAGCAAAATGACTGATTTCATATTTCATTTCTTTTTAAAGTTTTTTTAGTGAAATTTTATTAAAGTACACAGTTTCCTGCAATCAAATAAAAGAGATCACTTCTTCAGAATAGAAAAAAAAATTGTAAACAATTACATTGTAAAGAAATGGTAATGCCAGAAGCCAAACAATGGTGACTTATTTTACTAAATGAAATGGCATAGGAACTGACATGTACGTACATGTGAAATTATCTTAAAGTATTTCATTATTTTTTCAGAATGGAGGTGAAAAATAACGTGGTGTGGTTGCCACTGGTGTTTCTTGAGGAGAAAATCTATTACAACTTGTGTCTAGATGTCCCCACAAAGCTGCGTGCAGTCATATGTAGGGCTTTTCCAAGGTAGCTGGTTCTAGAGAGTGCTGTTGATTCATGGTACAATGCTAGGTAGGGTTCAGGGCACTAGGATTAGAGGTGTGAGTGCTTCCTGCCTTCAATAGCCTGGATAAAATCAAAGGTGCAGAAAGATGCTGTTAAAGTCCCTTGTTGCTTTTGCTGTCTTCTTTGTGCTATGTATTGTTTCTCCTCTGAGATGCCCCTCTGCCATCTGCCCTGCCTTGGCACCAGCCAACTATGGACTGAGACCTCTACAAAGTTAGAGGTCTAGCATTGGTAACCAGGGGTACAAAGGTAAGAAAACTGGATAGATGTTGTTCAAAGAGTATGGTCCATAGCCAACTGTGGACTGAGACCTCTACTGAGAGCTAAAAAGTCTTTCCCCTTTAAGTTTGAGTGTTGCATATTTTGACTCAGCAACAAGAAAAATAAATAATAAGAAAGCATTTGAATGTTCAGTTTTAAAAGTTACCTAACGGGTGCTAGGAGTATGCCTCAGTGTTAAAGGGTTTACCCAGGTTGTTAGGAGGCTGGGTTTGATATCTGACATTTTTCCTTCCCAAGAAAAAAGTTACAAAAAATCATTTGAGCTGTTCAGTAATTATACAAACTATTTTTATTTTTCATTATCTGAAAAAAAGTTAATAAACCCTTTAAAAGATTATAGTCACTCATCGGGAATGCATAAAAACTGTTAGTTTTTGTTCATCAGGTTGTGTGATGATTCTTACTTGCTCAGTAACATTTGCTTATGTCTTGCTCCTTTTTGTCTCTCCACTACTGGGGATGGGACTCAGGCTTCTTGGGTGAGAGGAAGGACCCTACCTCTGAGCTGCATCCCCAGCCTGCCCATGTCATTCTGCATACAAGCATTTCAGTCCTCGGTTTGTGCAGTCACAATTAACCCATGCCATAAGTTGATTCGATTAAGAAAAAAATATCAGAGCTTCACATCAGTTTCTGTGGATGAAATGATCAGGAGCCTGTGAGCTGAGGGATGGGGCATCACTGAATTATCTCAGAGGATAAAATTGTGCCAGTAATTACACCATCTTGAAAAGGAACACATGTTTTATCGTAACAAAATAGTAAAAGCTAATTTGTTGATTGTTCCAAGCATATGTTTTTCATAGAAAAAGTAGGCCTTTTCATTTCTTTGGTCCTAGTATCTTTATATTGATAGATTGATTAATAACTTTTGACCAGATGTTGTGCTGCAAGGCAGTGGAGATAACTGCTACTCAGTTCTGGCTTCTTATCACCACCACAAAAGGTATTTACTGTGTCAGAGTTTGTCATATCTGCTACTTAACCATACTTCATTTCTAATGCAAAGAAAAAGCTTTTATAGTGGCTATATTTGGCTAATTATTATTACTTTTGTAACTTTAAAATCAATCTCCTCGTAACACCTTTAATATTTTGAGAAAGAATGTAAAATAACCACATTTTGTATGGGATAGCAGGTAATTGGTAGCATACACTATCAATAAACACATAGGATTTCTATACCTTCCCCTGTAAGTTGTTAATATCTTTACTGGAATGAAAACTTTTGAATTGAATTAAATGTAAGTATATATACGATCTATCCATTCACACATAGACATCTTTTTAATGTTTTTGTTGTTAAAAGTCAGATAATGTATAGGTGCTTTGTGGTTTTAAATATAAATTCAGATGTGGTGGGTCTTACATCCTAAGATGGCTTTCCGCCTGTGACAGAAAAGATCGTAAGCATTATTGGCACTCTATATGTCATCAAATTTCATTCTACAGTATGTGTAAGTCTCTCTGTTATTGTAATCAGAGTTGCTCTCCGCTGTCCTGGCTGACTACGATGTGGTGGAGTCTGTGGTTATATTTTATCATTGTAAGGAAAACTCATTCAGCAAGCTGCCATCCTATGACATTTTTTTAAGTCAACACGTGGTTTGTGAAGGAAATTACAATTCTTTTCCTACTATTTACTTTTGAGTCAAAGAAAAAATAATCTTTCAGTTGCAGTGTATTTGAAAAGAGATTATTGGGGAGACATAAGTGCAGCTCTATCGAGTTTGTATAATATGTATGCTTTGGCTTCCCTAGGAAAGGATCAAGTTTTGATTTTTTGTGAGCTTTGAATTTTGAACAAAAAAACAGAAAACCTTTAGTATTGAATTTTAATGAGAAGCTGTGAGTAAATGTAATAAAAATAGATGAAAAATCCTTCAATTATTCTATCTCTTCTCTTCATCAGTTGTCTAGTTACATTTCCTTAGTATACGCAAAGTATTAAGCAGTTGGAACTATTAGACATCTCCAGAAAATGTGAAAGCCATTAAATTATTGTAGTGACCTTGCTTCAAGGGTAAAGAGATGTCTGAAAAACCGATAATTTGAGTATAGTTTGAAACATGTTGAGTAATGCTTCCTTCCAATTCTTGCTCAGACTAAACCTTAACAAAAACCCAAAGATTTGCCAAGTTAAATGTGAATGTGTGATAGAAACACAGCATGTTAGTTGATACATATCTAGAAAAAAAAGAATTTTGAGTAGGATTTCCTTCTTAAATGAGTACCTTAAGAGCAGAGCTACAGTTGTTTGTTTGTTTTTGGCTGAGTGGCCAAATTTTCAAAGGTGATAAGCCATCCTTACAAGGTCTGTAAATCTCTATGACAGTTTCACAATGCTACACTTCACTCATTGAATCTGATCCATTACCCAAATAAGGAACTCCAAATAAATTTAATGTTCTTTCTGTTATCCATGCTTCCTTCATTGATTCTGGCTTACAGTTTTAGCCAAAAGATTTAGGATAACAAATATGCTAAGATACTGCATCAGGTTGCTGTGCAAGAAAGAACTTGAGGAAAAGAGAAGTAGTCTGTGACTGTTATCCAGTAAATGTTGTAGGCAGGAAACAAACAGCCACAAGAAACAATAACTCAAGAACATTCAACAGATTAAATAAACATTTCTATGGAATACTAGACTAGTACTTCTAGCCTTTTACCTAAATGATATCAATATATCCTTTAGAAGTTTATTAAATGACAAATATTTGTCATCTATAAATCATTCCTTACCTTGTACTACATGTACTTTGATTAAATTTTCCAAGCACACATTGGGGAATAGCTATAAAAGAGAGAAATAAATAATAGAATATAGTCAAAGTTGACAGCAAATATTTATAGAATAGAATTGTCAATCATCAATACTGCTATTATACTGTATCTTCCTATTTTCTCAGTAATCTTAGGATTATCTATTACTTCTTTGTGGAGCCCAACAACTTTTAATGGATTCTTCTTCTTAGCTAATAAAATGTTTTGTTTTGCTTAACTTAGTTTCCTTATTTCTAATTTATATTTCAATTATTGGTGTATCACAACAACTTCACTGATATTATCCTGATTCAAGATGGTGCAAATTTCCAGTTGGGTAAATCAAGTGGTAATATTTCAATACTCATCTTAAATTTCCTCTTACTAGTAGAAGGCAGAAAAATGCTTCAAAATTAAGATAAATAGACATTTTTGAGTAATAAGGGAGATGACTTAGGGACCATCAAATGTGTATTGTGAATACAAATGGCAGATAAAGCTATAAATATTTTAGATTTTTTTTCCAGGTGTATTTATATTTTAATTTTTTAATTGAAATCTTTATTGGTACATTACGTATACACATCATGATTGCATTCAACAATGAGAATTTGTACCAGTAT
>PVIR01006581.1:0-65321 GCA_004026965.1 Petromus typicus
GTCTCCACACCCAGTATTGTTATGTGGTTACCGGGGAATCGAACCCGGGTCCTTGCGCTTGCGAGACAGGTGCCGGAACCACTGACCTAACTCCCCGGCCCCTCTTTCCCACTCTTTATAAATCAGAAAATCAATTACACAGAAAAGAATCTTCTGCACCAAACCCAAATGACTTTATGCATAATTTATACACGAAAATGTAGGTGTTGATGTGTGACAAATCTTCGTATAAACGTTTTTACAGTTAAAATGTTTAGGCATCCATCTTCCTCCTTAAGGAGCTACCAGACAGACATCAGATCCCACAGGTCAGGCCAGGTGGAGCTGAAAAGAACTGTGTCACTTTCACCAGTTAATGAGGTAGCTGCCAGGGCACAGCCTGACCCTGAAGGCCCCACCAGCCGCCTGCAGCCAAGTCACAGCTCTGCCACAGCCTCCAGTCACTGGAGTCCAGCTATGTCTCATTCAAGGTAGGGATTTAACCCTTCGTCCCCGCTCTGCACCAGACGAGGGGCGGAGGGCAGGGTGGGGCCCAAGCATGCCAATAATAACTGACAAGGCCAGTGTGGAGGATTCCAGGGCTGGGGTGGACACTCTGCCCCAGGCAGCTGCAGAGGAACAAGTAGTCCCCATGCCAAGTACATTCCCAAAACCTCCAGGGTGGAGCAGGTACAGATGGTGTTGGCCAGGTGGCTGAAGGCAGGAAGGCCCATGCTTGGGCCCCACCCTGCCCTCCGCCCCTCGTCTGGTGCAGAGCAGGGACGAAGGGTTAAGTCCCTACCTTGGACAGTGAGAACTCCACATGCAAAGCTGAGTGAGGGCAAATGTGTCCAGGTGTGAGGGGCTTGTGGTCCACACTGCGGGAGCCATCAGATGGCTCAAGTGGAAGACTGGAGCCAGGTGACCAAGAGCCACATGCCCAACACTGAGCAGGGCTTTGCCTGGACTGGACACTGTGAAGAAGTCAGAGCTGCACTCAGTACACAGCAAAGGCCAAGTCAAGGGGCATGGAAGCAAAAGCAGGAGAAGATGAAGGTGCTCTGCAAAGCACAAAGGACCACAGTGTCCACAGTGTCTGCATAAACAACCACTCCCAGCAGAAGCTTGAGTCCACACTGGGACAAGCACCCGCCCGCTCCTAGCCAGAGGCCCTGAACAGTGCCCTCACTTACAGATGTCCTGTCCACGACTTTGAGTATAGACCCCCTGGAAGGTTATTGGGCCCTGGCTTCTTTTCAACCACTGCTTTTGCCACTTGGGGCCGGCGAGTCTCTGTGCAGGTCCTTCCCGACACCCTCTTTCCCAGTGTCCAGCAAGGGTCGTGGCACAAGTTCCTGGGTCTTTGTAACCATTCAACATGAGTTGAATGACTCAACAGAGTCTCCTCAGATGAGGACACAGCAAGGCACGGTGCATGGTGCAGTTACTACAGCTGAGTGGACAGGGAGGCAAGTGCACATGGGTCCCTGGCCAGACCCAGGGTCCAAGAAGAGCCCCTCATCTCCATGCCCTTGCCCACATGCAATTATGGCCAGATTGTCTGCACAGTGTGACATCCCACCAGGGCCTTTCTTACACCTTCTCAATAAGACGAAGGAAAGCCCAGCAGACATGGGGTACACACCTGTAATCTCAGCACTCTGGATGCTGAAGCAAGAGGATCACCATGAGTTCAGGGCTGGCCTGGATTACATAGTGAGTTCAAGACCGGCCTGAACTAAATAGCCTGACCTTGTCTCAAGAAAACATAGAAAGGACAAAGTGAGCCCTCTTCTTCCACCCATACTAGGCCCAGGAGAGCCTCGGCCACACCCTTGACCTGCTCAGAAACTAGAATCCCTGACACCCCAGCCAGCATCAGCCCTCATCACACCAGATCCGTCTGTCATAAGAGCCAGCCTGGCCTTGCTGACTCCAGGCACATACCTCGCTTCACCTTGGGGGGCCGGAGGATGTCTGCTGGGGCCAGGGCCTCCCAGGCCTCCCGCTCCCGCCAGCGCCGCAGCTGCTCCTCGCGCATCTTGTAGAAGAGGATGTGCTTCTGCACATCGCTGAGCTCGGCCAGGAGCTCGGGGTCGATGTACAGGTCGTGCAGGATCTGCTGCAGCATGGCGCAGTCAGGCACACCAGGATGTCAGGCCCGCAGGCGCCCTGGCTGCCCCTCAGCCTAAGTTCTCACTCCAGGGCCGGTTCCCCTCCCCTTCTCTGCACAACATCACCGCTCTGTAAGCGCTGAACTCATCTCTGCCAGGACAGCAAAAGGCCAGTAGCAGGAACCAAGGGCCCACGCAGAAGCAGCCACGGGAGCCACGTAGTCCCTCTGTTGGGTCATCAAGCAGCGAGTCCCAGCATCACCTGTGTATTGGCCTCACCAGGGTTTGGGGATGATATGGAGGCTCCACGCTCCAGCTCAGCTGACCAACGCCAGACTCAGCCCGGCCTGGGCCAGTAGGTGTCGAGTGATCTGTTAGTGGAAGGTAATGATGACACCAGCCATATCGATGACACTGCCCTGGACAGCTGATCTCTCCTCCGCAGATAACAGGAGGAGGAGAGAGGGAGGCGGCTTTGTCTACTAATTCCATGACTTCTGAGCCAATTTCAAAGAGTAGCCGGAGGATCCAGCCAGGAGCTTCTGGACTTCTGGGCCCCTTGCTCTGCCTACTTCCTATGAGGACACTGGGCAGCCAAGGCGGTGCCTCGAAAGCTCTGCGAGCGGTGGGGGAGAAAGATCCTTCTCCTATCTGCATCAGAGCCAGGGAGGAAAATGAATGGAATGCGGAGTGACAGTTGAAGAAGGGGTGTCATCAAAGCTCAAGGACAGGCCGAAAACAGGGTCCTTTAACGAAACTCCAAAGACATGCTGTGTTCACAGACAAACGCTAGGGGCCCATTTTGCTCTTCGCCTTTGATCTACGTGTTGCTGCAGGTGCCTGGATTTCATCCAAAAGAAGGAGGAAGCTTCACAGTCTCCGGGCCTGATCCCAGGCAGCCTGGCCAGGCAGGGAGTCACCTGCCGTCCACAAGAATCCAACCTGCCCGGCTGAGGACGGCGGTTGCGGAGACCCTGAGCTCCCGAAGCACGCTCAGAGCCAGCGACTCACAACTGCCCTCTCGTCTGGACAAGAAAGTCGGGTTCGGAGAAAGTAAGTAAGCAGCTTCCCGATCCGCGCCACCCAGCTCTGCTCCTCCTCGCTGGGGATGGCAGGTGGCTCAGCCCACACCAGCTCTGGGCAGATGGCGGGTGAGCGGCCCTGTCCTCTGCACGGGCCACCCCCCAAGAAGGTCCCTGCTGGTTTCAGTCAGGCCCAAGCGCAGATGGGGCTGAGGCATCGCGCCCCAGGCACTATGCGCTGTTCCCAGGGAGACCCGGGCCCCCTCCCCTCCGCAACCCCCCCCCCCGCTGCTCCCCACTTGGAGCTTTCTCCTCTCCTTCCAGCCTCTCCAGCGCTGTGACCGTGACTACCGCCTCGGCGGCTGACTGCTGGGCGGATTGGCGTCTGTGCGAGGCCGGAGGAGCCCAGGCGGCTCAAGCCTCCCGCTGGCCCCAGGGTGCGGCCAGAGGCCCCGACCGCCGGCAGGGGGTGGTGGTGTCACTCTCGCGGGGACTCGCGGCGGCAGCGGGGCGCAGGGTTCCCCCGGTGGGCGGTGAGGCTGGAGGCCAAGCGACACCCAACCCTGGAACGGCCGCGGGGCGCTGCCGCAGCGGCGCAGTCTCGGGTTTCTAGGCAGACGCGGTGGGGCCTCTCCGCCGCCCGGGTGCAGCCTCCCGCCGAGTCCGCGCAGGTCAGGCTGAGCCGGCCTGGAGCGCCCCCTGCCGACCGGACCGGGCGCGTCCGGGGTCCACAAAGGGATGAGGCCCGCGGCACGAGGCCGGGACTGGGGATCACACAGGACGAGGCCGGCAGGGAACAAGAGCCCGGGGTCAAGACAGATCTGTTTGTTTTGTTTGGATTTACCACTGGATGTTGTTGTGCGGTTAATTTTGCAGGTGAGTGCAGCTCCTTCCGGGGCACCTCGGCCTCGCCCTCCTGGCAGCCGCCTCCAGCGCCTGGCACGGAATCGCGGGACTGTCCCGGCGAATATGCAAACAACACAACGTGAACAGGCAGCGTGCACAGTGTAATTCCTTTTAAAAGTTTCAAACTGTATTTGAAGCCAGTAGGTGGCAGTGGGGAGGGGGAGAAAAAATAAAAACTGCATGATTCTTTAATTACTTTGTGTACACAAAGAAAAAAACCAAGTATGATTTTACTCCTAATGGATTAACACAGCTTCTTTCTTCTTGGAATGGGGTGCAGACCACTTATTATTCTGTTGTTTGACAATGAAATCATCTATTTCCAAAGTTTTGAAACGTGATCCGCAGACGCCATCTCCGGAGATCAGCTGGGTGGGGCAGAGACCCACCCCCCCCAAGCTGTGCTGGGCTCCACCTGGCTTCCTCGCTGAGGCCTACCCCGCAGGGCTGCCACCAGGTGGGCTCCCAATGGGGAGCACTGCCCACAACACACATCCGTGCTGGAGGGGGCACAAAGATGAGCAGTCCAGGTAGGACTCCCCGAGCCCGGGCTGTGCTGGCAGGCACCCAGAGCACACGGACAGATACTTGGACGTACTGGGGACCCTGACACAGGCACCTCCCTTGGCTTCCTTGCCCTGTCCTGACCACATGGCTCCGAGGAGATAGGGCTAGTGATGGCCAGAGGACCCCATCGTTGCCAGTGAAGCCAAGTGTAAGGTCAGCCACCACCAAAGGACCAGCCAGAGGAGGCCCTCCCCACCTGTCCACGCCCGGGAGCTCACCTGGATCCCACCTGGTCTCAGGGCTCGGTGAAAGTCCAGAGTAGTTTTTTGCTGGTCATCACTGGAAACCACAGGCATAAAGATGAGTAGTGTCCCAGTGTGAGAAAGATGCCCCACCCCCACCCTAGGAACCCGGAGACCCGTGCTGAAGAGAAGCAGCCCCTGTTCTTCAGGGCACACCAAGGCTGGCATCAGTCTAGGGCACACTCCGCTCCCCGTCACTAACACCCAGTGCTGTGAAGTTAGCCTGTTCCAGAGCGGCTCCCAATGGTGTCCATGTCACGGAGCCCACATCCTTGCAAAATCACTTCCAACACATGCCAAGGCTGGTGTGCACAACTAATCACATGTACCGGGAATGCCTGAATGCTCATTTTAGCAGACATCTGGCTTTTCCTCCATCTTTCTCCCTCTCCCTCTCTGTCCCACTCCCTCCCTCCATCTCTCCCTCTTCCTTTCTCTCTCCCTCTCTCTTCCCCATCTATATGTATGTCTTCACTCACCCCGGGGAAACCATGACGAGGCCTCGTGTGCATAAGAACTGAAGCCTCGTACCAACAGACACGGAGTAGGGGTGGAAGAGGAGCCTCCAGCTCTGGCCTGGAGCAGCCTTCTCCAGGAAGAAGAATCTCATGAAGGTTACAGAGCCATACATTCTGTGATTCCTGACTCTACATGCCTAGAGTCCTAATCCTTTCTATACATTACTAAATTTAGGAGTGATTTGTTACGCAGTAACATGTAGAGTTAATGTCATTCTGAGCTAAATATAAAAGGAAATGGGGGAAGTTGGGGATAGGATTGATAGAAGGACTCCCAAGTTAGCCAAACAGTGAACAGAGGAGGTGATGAGGGTGTAGCGCAGGGGTAGACCTGGCAAGTGTGAGGTCTTTGGTACCATCCCCAACAGCATAAAAAAAGGCATCAACAAGTGAGAACAGCCTCAAAAATACTGAGGAACACTAAACAATATCCCCAGTATTCAAATGTAACGTAAGAACACAAGTAGACTGAACCAAGAAAGAGCTCACGAGGCCATGAGAACAGGATCTGACAGCACAAAATAGTGCAAAGAGGATGGCTGTCCAATAAATGAAGCTGGGTGACACACCAGACCCTCATCTGCTACCTGGGGTCCCCCAGCACACTGCTCAAGGGCACACCCCATGGGGATTTTATGGCATTTATACAAGTAATTAATGCAAAAGTTGTCACAATAGTGCAAATTTTGGGCTGGGATTTAGCTCAGTGGTTCCAGTGCCTGTCTTGCAGACCCAAAGGTCCAGGTTCGATCCCCGGTAACCACATACAATACTGGGCGTGGAGATTCACACCCAGCAGCAATAAGTACCACAAACCACAGTGCCGGGTGTTGTGGCTCACACCTGTAATCCCAGCACTCGGGAGGCAGAGGCAGGAGGATTGCTGTGATGTGAGTTTGAGGCTGAGCTCAGGGCCAGCCTGAACCACAAAGTGAGACCCTGTCTCAACAACAACAAATGTAGGTATAATGTAAGGCCACTCACACTCCCAGAATGGCACCACCCTCTCACCTCCACACCCCACAGCAGAGGAAACAGAGACCTTGAACTCCAAACGCCTGCTGTGGCCTCTGCAGGGCTGGACACCTCCCATCTGAGGGGTCAGACCTGAACTGGACGACATGCTACCCAGACAGCGCAGCCAGTCCTTAGCCCCTATTCTGAGTAATAACGGGGTGGGTAGGGATCCCATCATAACTATTCTGGACCTATGTTAAATGGTTTTCACACCTCATCTCATCCTCTCTGATCTGTGGCCTTGGAGGAAGGTGCAGCCCACCCCGAAAACTGCCACACCAGGATGCACCACCTCCCTGCAGAGCTCCCTTAGTTGCATCCTGTGTACAAGCCTGAGGTAATTCCAACAGGCTCCAAAGAGCCTGCACAAGCCTGCCAGGTCACCATAGAGCACGACACAATGGCTGAGGGCTCTCCCTGCCCCACAGGCCTGTCTCCCTACCACCAGGTGAGGGGAAGGACCAGGCCACAGGGAGGCCCTCCCTCCCTGGGGCTGGCACTGCATCATGCCTCACAGAGGGCGCCTCCTGGCCCTTCTCAACCTCAGATTATTAGGCTCAGGGGAAGGCTGAGTGAACAGCAGAAAAAACCAGATCCCGCCGACGTCAGTGAGCCACCTGGATGGCCGCTGGGCAGAGATAACCCTGAAACTCCCCCCACCGCCAGACTTTCCAGTTCCGGGAGCCAAACCCCCATCACTGTCCAGGCACTCGGAACTGAGTTTCATGTTACCTGTGACTGTAAACATGCTCCCCTGGTATAAAAGCAAGGTCTGCCGGCTCAGGGTACAGCCTACCAGGGGCACTGTGACCATGGGAACGTGCCATCGAGAGGCAAACCAAGTAACACCGACGTGGACACGGTGTGAAGTATCTGTCATCTGTGCGAAGATCTGTGGGCGCTTGCTGGAAGGGTTCCGAACAGTGGCCGCCTCTGGGCACCCGAAGATATACTTCTCATTTTACACTCTATTTAGATTGCTTTTATTTACATATATTTTGAAAAGATCGGTTTCAATGTTATTAGAGGTGGTAAATTCCAGTCCGAGGTGACTATTTTGGTGGTTAGGAAGCCACGCTCTTGAAGCCCCTGCTGGGACGTGAGATTCCGAGCACACAGCAGAAAGCTGAGTGAGGAAATAATTGTCTCTGGCCTGTGTGACGGTATACAATGGCTCCTGCTCCAAGGCTGGCATCCCACAACCGCAGCCACTCAAATGTATCCTCAAATTTTTTTCTCCAACGGCACAACACGGTCCCTTTTTATGGTGCTCACTTGATGTCTGTCTGAGGCACCTTGGAAACCTCAAAAGCATCTTAAGAAGGAAAATGGCTTTAATGCATAGAGGAGAAAGGCCAGGAGGGCTCAACACAGAGGCGGACCGCACATCCAAGAACAAGCACAAGTCAGGCTGGACAGGATGGCGGACACAAGGACCACAGACATCCAGGCAGGAAGTCACCACTCTACTCCAAATGAACCCTCCCCAGCTTCTCAGCAACTATGGCCGGCCCTGGGCAGCGACCCTCTCCTGGGCCGGGAACTACCTGGTGCACCACAGGGAGGAAGGGCCAAAATTCAAGTTTTGGGACACTTTCAGTAGCACCAACACCAGACAGTGCTCAAAGGGCCCGAAGGTGTATGGTCTCCGGCTCCCAGGAGAGATCACCGCCGCAGAAGCCCAGTCTGCCCGGGACCCTGGCCAGCCCTTACCTACTGTCCTGGACTCGATCAGGTACAAGCACCTCAATGAAGATCCCTCGTGGGGACAGGGACCCCCACGAAAGTCATATTGTGCTACTTCCCCCTCACCTGGTACCTACCGCCTAGGGCTTTCCACCAGCGGTCCCAGGCTGACACTGGGGAAGAGACCTTTGTGTGAGTCAGTGACTCCAGGCCCTGCAGCCACTGCAGGTTCTCCCCTCCCCACAGTCCCCACTGCCCTGAAGCCATTGGGCTGCCCATATCCCATCTCACAGGGCTATCAGAGCCCTCCATAAGGGAGAGGAGAGGGTAGCGTGGCTACCCACAGCCTTGTTTTAGGGAGCAGTCCCCTCCCTCTAGGTCAGGGAGCAGCTATGGCGGCTTGGTACAGCTTGGCCTCACAGAGAAGGCAGCCACTGCCTAACACGAGCCTCCAGCCGGGGAAGAGGGCGAGTCCCTTGGGCAACAACACACTCTCCCTCTGGTCCCCAAATCCAGGCAGAGTGGAAACCAACACTTTCCCACATTTCCCAAATGCCTGTGGCCTACAGAGCCCCATGAACACTAGGTGTCCAGGTCTGGCCGTGCTGGGTTTGCAGGAAGCCAACCTGCATTAGCACTCAGGTGCGGGGCAGCCTGCCTCCCGGGTCTGCAGCAGGCAGAGGTTCCAGGACTTCTCAGATCTGGACCCAGTCCTTCCAAATCCTCAACAGCCCCTCACCCTTCTCTGAGCCTTGTCTTGGGCACACATATGGTTTCTCAGGGCTGCGCTGCTGACTCAGTTTATTAACACTAACTATAGTCTGTGAGCTTCCTGCTTCCCAAAGGTTCTAGACCACTCACTTTCAGTGCAGGTGGTTTTCTGGTCCAGCCCTGGGTACAGGGGGAATTAACATCGAAGCTCAAAATGGGAGCCCAGCCCAGGAACAGAGTGAGTAGGAGTGGCCCAAAGCAGCAGAGGCCATGGAGGCCAAATAGATGACAAGACCCAGGAGAAAGGAGCTGAGGGTGGGAGTTGGGAAGGAGCACAAGCCATCCGGAAAGGCGACGGGCATGGCCAGCCTTTCGGAAGGCGAAGGAAGGCCTGTGGCCTGAGAGAGAGGGGGGCAGGGGTCAGAGCCAGGGTCTGAGGCAAAGAGCACAGAGGTCCCAGGCTGGCCTGTCCCACGGAGGGCAAAGAAGGTGGGGCCCAGTGCAGCCAGGGTATGGTGCCCATCCAGGACTGTGAGGACAGCACATGTTAAGGGTAGTCACACACGCACACACACTCACTCTACTGCTCCTTCTCTTTCTGCAATCAACTGCTCAGTTACATGATATCACCTGAAAGTTTGAAAACTCATGAAAAAGTTAAGCCAACTCTGAAGTCCCTGACCTGGGCTGGGACATGGGAGACTGGCTCCGGCCAGTGCTTCTGTGTGAAGTGGTCAGCAGGAGCTGTCTGGGGCACTTGGTGCCCATACGGCAGCCAGGTCTGTCGGGACCAGTGCTCCAGGGGTATGTGGGCATAGGCATCTGCTGTGGCCCTGCCCTCCTTCCCCTCCTGTCACCAAGGAGCCAGGATTCTGGGTATATCAGACTCATGCCAGCCCCAGGTCCCCAAGCTCCTTCTGCAGCGACAGCACCGCTGGCCTGGGCAGAGATAACCCAGAGCACTGCTCCCTCTGGGCCTGATCCGAAGTTCTGCCACGCAGAGCTGCAAGTCAACCCGGCCTGCCTTGCCGGATTGGAAGGGGGAGCGGGATGTGTCAGGTGGGCCGATGACAGGCTGGCTTCGCTGTGAGCGCTGACAGTCTTGTCACATCTGATCCCCCTGACTTCTCTGGCAGATGGATTTACTCTAAGATCCTTAATAGTGATCCCCCCCAAAGAAACAACCAGAGGAGCAGCATTAATATAAAGATATATTCCATAAAAGAGTTTGGCAGTCAAAGAGAAGCATCATACTTCCTAAAAACACAAGCATTCTTCTTCTAGGCTACAGAGAATTATTTAAAAACAAAAACAAAAACCCAGAAAACAAAAATTGTAACATCGTCATCATCATCATCAACCCATCAGCGTCACCAGTGTGCACCGCACAAGCATGTCCACTTGGCAAGTGACCAGAGGCAGCACTCGGCCCCACCCAGGAAGGCAGGGTTGGGGCAGCAGTGGAGGAACCTAGCCCAGGAGGACAGCACCAGGCTGGCCCGGGCACTGGGTACAGAGGCAGACTGCGTGTCCAACAGCAAACCTCAGCTGGCCTGGACAGGCAGGGCAGATATTTAGACCACAGACAGCCCAGCAAGGAGTCACCATGACACTGACGGAACGAAGCGCCTGGAGCTTCTCAGCAGCTGTGGCCTGGCCCTGGGCAGCATCCCTCTCCCAGAAGCATACCCCAGGTATCACCCCAGGTGTTACACCAGGTGTTGGTGTGTGGCTGTGATGGGGCCCTGGCAAAGGTTCTGCCAGCCTCCTGGGGCGCCACAGGAGGGAGGGCCAGGGTTCCAGTTCTGGGTGACAGTTTCAGTAGCACCAAGACCAAGAGACAGTGAGGTCAAGAGGGTGGATATCATAGAGGAAGGTGACAGGTGTGAGTGGGAAAGGCCACTGCAGGGCTCTGAGACACTACAGGACACGGTGTAAGGCTGCAGAGAGGAGAATGCCCAAGGAAAGGGAGAGGAAATGCAGGCCTGCTGTGAGGACCCTCTTGGCGCTATAAATAAACTATGTACACAGAAAGTCAGGAGAGCCGGCTCTCAGCCAAGACCCGAGGCCCACCCCAACCTCTCTGGTGCCCTTGGGAATTAATGCTGTAGAGACCAGAGGCTGATCTCTTCCACCCTGGCAGAGGGACTGCCAGCCGGGCACGCACTGGCTCAGGCTCGCTTCCTGTTGATGTGGCTCGGTCCTGGGTTATACCCAGACCCGACACCACCCACCCTGGCAGGGCAGACCCGTGCTGCTGGACTTGTGTTCACTTACAACCCCAGCCGCAGCTCACCCGCAAAGATACGGCTGCCTGTGAGCCCAGGCTAGAGAAAGGCGGAGACCTACAGATGCCCTCAGGCTCCAGCAGGGCTGAGTGATGCCCTCTGTGCAGCCACGGGCACCTGTCGTTTCCTCAGAGCCACCACCACACGGAAGACACGTTTTCCATCAGGTGGGTCCAGGGAGTGTGGTCTGGAGTCCAGGCATGTAAGAAGGTCCCTGGTGTTCAACACCAGCAAGCAGAAACAGGTCACATCGCACTGATGCCAAAGATGGCGCTGGCTCTGGGTGACAGGCAGCTTCAGCTCCTCTCTTGCAAGGTGCAGGGCAGTGATGGTGAAGGCTCGGCCTTGGCTCCTCAGAAGTGGTGGCCTGCCTTTACTGCCTCAATGTCTGAGATCAGGGTCCGCGCCAGGAAGATGCCAAAAATCTGCAATCCAAGGTAGCGGTCAGTGGCCATTAGCGAGGCCCAAAGGCAGAGGCCAGGGAGCAGGGGGCAGGCCAAAGACATCCCACTACACATAGGTCTATGCCCACCCTGCAGGGACACAGGACACAGAGCAATTCTGGGGCAAGCAAGAGGCACAACAGACCCACGAGCAGGTGAAGCTAGGGCCACTGCTGTCCCCAGCACCTGGAAGAGGCAAGAGCAGGCAGCACAGAGCGATAGGGTCACTGGGCACCGGGCCCTGTGCTAAACCACAGGAACACGCGCCTGCACCGGCTCTGATTCCCAGGGATGAACCTCAGTGGTTCCCGCAAACCCAGATGCCATTCTAAACCAAAGCTGTCCCTGCTGCTGGCTGGCTGTCTCATGCATGCAGACATGTCCCAACTCTGGTGGAGAGGGAAGACAGAGACCTTTTCACCATGAACCTGGTAACCTCTGGCGTCAGCTTGGTTTTGCCCCTTGTAACTGACAAGTCAGTCTTTCTGAAGTTTGATTTGTCTGCTTCCCAAGTGAATTTCTCCTTTCCTCCCTCGACCCCACCTCCCTCCATCTCCCTCTGCCCCACATAACACACAACACGGAGTGCATGGGCCACTGCAGTTACCCTCAGCGCCAGGCCAGAGCTGAACCCTCTCTGAACACCTGTGTTCCTTTCATATAAACACGGCACCCACTGTGGGCACTGCCAGAGGCTGCCATAGCCCTGAGTAGCCCTAGAAACACAACCTGTTCTCCAGTGTCATCGGATTCCCCTCTACCTGGCCCTGCAGCTGCTCTGCCAACAGCCCTTCCAGAGAGGTCTTGCTCATGTGAACACAAGGACAGCCTTGCACAAGAGCGCCACAAAGGGCAGCAGTCGTGGAAGTCACATGAGCAAGACGGATGCCTGTGCGATGCGTGACTGAACAGATCTAAATCTGAGGCCTCTCCAACCCACAGCAGCCCGACAGGCCTGCCCTTCGCTCTGCAGCGCTCATGTGCCCCTTAAAGCCCACTGCTCCCACTACCAATAGGCGGCAGCCCCTCTGGTGTGCACGCCAACCCCAACCTCCAGGCAGGCGAGGGCCTCTTGTGGCTTCCTGGGCCCTTCTGGGGTTATGGTGCCCTCCCAGCCCAGCTCCAACATGCAGTCTTTAGGAGCCACCACGCTAAATGTGCACATGCACACACATGCACACACGCACATGGCCTAGACACTCAGCTTTGCGAAGGACACTCGAGTGGGACAGGCATCCTGGTGAGAGCCTACTCCTTCAAACCAAAAGCAGCGCACCCACCACTCCGAAGACTCCTGGACTCACCTGCAGGAGTGAGATAGCAAGGAAGACGCCCGCCACGATGTAGATGTTCCTGGGCAGCCAGCCCTCCAGCGCCGGGATGCAGCCCTTTGTGAAGATGAACTCATCCCACTTGCTCTTCTGCTACAGGAAGACGCAGAACAGCCTGAGCCTACAGCGTACAACGTCCCCATCCTGGTCCTCCAGAGAGCCCCACTGCCATTCAGAGCAGGGCAAACCTCATGGGAAAGAGGGCTCAGGGCAGGTGCCACGCACAAGTCAGGACTCGGCGGTGTCCCGTCCCTGTCAGGCCGAAGGCCCCTGGCTCTGCTCTGCAACCCCTTTTCAGCTGTTTTTCTCTCTGTGGTTCTGGAGAAGGAACCCCTTTCTTGTGGGGGTCCAGAGTTTAAAGACACTCCCAAAGCCATTCAGGATGGGACCCAGAGGCGTGGAGGAAGACACGCCTTTGAAGGGAGAAAATGGGAGGGGAGGGTCACAGACAAAGGAAGTGCAGGAGGCCAGACAGAGGCTACCCGCTCCTCGGGAGCATGTCCCATGGGGACAGTGGCTCCAGGGCAGACGCAGTGAGTGGTGGCCACCAGCCAACCAGCTACCTCCACAGCCAACCCATGTGAAAACCAGCAAGTACACAGCTTGAATCCCAGGCCACATCCCTCATCCTTAGCCAACACACAGCCTCGGGCCCAGCTTCCTCCCTGTCAGTCTCCTCCCTGACAAATGATGGGCACTGATTCACTGTGGCAGCTTCATGAGCTGCGCTAATCCCCACACTAGTCCCCAGGATCTCGGGATGTGACAACACTGGACACAGGTTCTGACAGAGAGACTGGTCCAATGGGTCTCGATATAGCAGGACTGGTGTCCTTCCAAGGGGAGGGATCAGGACATGGGCACAGAGGTAAACTACAGAACAGCACAGCAAGAAGACGGCATTTGTCCTAGAGCCCAAGAGAGAGGCCTGAACAAACTCCTCCCTGGCAGACTTGGAAGGAACCAATCCTGCTGACATGGAAATCTTGGACCCTCAGCCTCCAGAACAGCAAGGAAAGGGATTTCTCCCCCCGTTGTCTCAGCCACCCAGACTCTGGCCCCTTGTTGTGGTAGCCCATGCAAACTAGGACAAGGGGCAAAGAAATTCAGAACTGAGACAGCTGAACTGATGACCAAATGCCACAGGCTGGGTGGTTTGGACGACAAACGTGTCTCACTGCTCTGGAGGCTGGGAACAGCAAACTCCAGAAGACTTGGTCATGAGGGCTCTGCCCTGGTTCACAACATGCGTGGCAGGAGTGGCTTTGCCCTCAGAGACAGCCCACCTCCCCAGAGTTCTGCCCTGACAACTGGACACCTCTTGAGAGCCCACCTTCAAAAAGGCCACGATGCTGCCAATTAGGTCTCAATCTACGAAAGGGGAACACCAACACTCAGCCACCAAAGCCGGGCCCTGAGAAACAGTGGTCACTGAAGGACTCATCCTAGTGTCCACAGCCAACAGAAGGCCCTCTTTTGGGACGGCGCCACTCATATGAGCAGAGGGCCCCGAGCCAGGCCTGGAAGGGTGAGCAGGCTTGGCTGGTGTGTCTGGGGCTTCTTTCCACACCTAAGCACCCACTCCCTGGGACAGGGAGGCCCACAAACTCAGAGCCCCACCTAGGCCACCTTTCTCACTGTTGAGTCCCACCCTGTCACCACTACCTCCCCGTGGAAGCTGGGCCTGGCTGCTCCCTTGTGGCATCATCGTGAACCCTGCACTAAGCCTCTGAGGGATGGTATGACCACTCCAGGGCACCAATGGCTAAGCCTGGGACTGCTCTCTGCCTAGCCTACTCGGTGTGCTGCCACCAGCTCAGAGACCAAGTGTGAGCTGTCACGTTCCCAGCCGCTGGCCCATCAAGTTAATCTCCCCTTATCTCCAACTCTAACTGCAGTTTTGCTAAAGCAGGAAGTTAGACCATAGGGAGTAAAGACCTAAAAAGCTGTCACCCTACACAGCTCTCAAAGTCATGTGTGCTGGGCTCTCACCTGAATCCTGACATCGTATCCACACTGTGTGTTCACAACTTTTTGCTGTTAAAAAAGCAGAAGATAAAGGTTGGAAAAATCACACCCCAGCTCAGCAGACCTGTACAACCCAACAGAGTACACTGCAAAACCTGCGCAAACCCAGTCACAGCACACCCCCTCCAACCCTTCAGGAATAAGTCATTCTAGTCTCTAGCCCCACCACTCACTCTGCCTCCAGGCCAGGACAGGGTGGGGATTATATATGACACACAAAGGAACAGGGAAAGTACTGTTCCTGGAAAACTGTGTGGACGGTGTAGTGGGATTCCACACACCAATCATGTGTAACAAATACTACCTTCCTTCTGACTTACTCTAAGCCCAGCACAGCCTGGGTGCTGCCCCCACCCCCCCACTCATCTGGCACTTGAGGACACAGCCAGGAAAGCCCTAAGTCACCCTGCCTTGAATGGGCAGCAGGACCCTGGCCCTCCCATTTTGCCTCTTGGAGACCAGGTGAGCAGTTTGCTCTGCCATGTGCTGCCCACTCTGCCATGTCACCCCACTAGAGGCCCAGGAGCACTGAGTCCACCCGATTATGGCCTAGAACCCTAAAACTGAGAGCCCAAGTAATTTTCTCTTTAAAGTACTATCTCAGGCATTTCCTTACAGTGATGAAAAGCTAACTAGCACAAACCACTTAGAGGCAGCTCAAGTCCCTTGTCCACAGGTCACATACACAGTGGGCCCGGCCCTGCCAGGACAGTGGAGGTAGTATCTTGCCTGCTCAGAGCACCACACATCAGCAAAGTACGCAGACAGCCCCAGGGCCAGTTCAGGCAAAATCCAGCCCTCCTTCACATCTCCCAGCAAGAGCCAGGGCCTGGAACCCCAAGGACCTGGGCCTTGGCCAAGAATGAGAACAAGGGCAGAAGAAAGCACATAAGGTAACATTCCACCAGGGCGGCAATGCCCACAGAGCACTGCACCGCACAGCCCCAGGGGCTGCTACAGGCTGGGTGCTCTCTCTGTAGCAAGGGCATAAAGAGGCAGGGCATGGCTGACTGCCTTCACAGCATGCCTGCCTGGTGAGGGAGTGAGGATTCTCCCAGCACCCCGTGTGGTAGGGACAGCACCAGAGCACCCCTATGAATATAGGATCCTGGGAGACCGACTCACCGCAGGGTCTGGCACACAGCAGGAGAAGGGCACCCCACACTTCTCGCGGCTGTAGCTGGCGCCACTGCAGTTGAAGTAGACGTTGAGGTCCCAGTCTTCAGGTCCATAGGCCCCACAGCAATGGTTCTGTAATCACAGGTGCCCAGAACCATCAGAGCCTCAAGGCGCGCCCAGGGTGCCGAACACACGGTGTGTCTGGCATGGCAGCATAAGTGAGACCCCGTCCAACAGGGAAACAGGCTTTCTCCCACCTCGCACGCGCACAGAGGCCAAGTACTGCCACACAAGTAGCCCTCTGAGAGGACCGCAGCCCTGACGTGGGCACACAGGCAGGCTCACCAGCACACGCTCCAGCCCCTTCCCCTCCCTGCGGCTCTTGTCCTGAGCGACTTCACAGGGAGAGGTGCCATCTTATGAGAGGAAGCCCTCAGGGAACTTCACTGTGGTCACTGTTACTTTTTGGCCTCTTCGAAAATAGCTGCTGAGTGTCTGTCTGACCAGAGCAAAGGCTCCACTGGGTGAACAGTGACACACTCACCTCTGCCCCTCCCAGGGCTTCATCCCTGCTTCCCGCTGTGTGGTGCGGACGCAAAGAAAACCCTCCACTCCGAAAACATCACATGAAGAACCGCAGCACATGCCTGAGCCCCCAACCCAGGAGGCATTGTTTCTGTACCTGCCCTTGAGGCTACCGAAGTGACGGGTGAACTCACAACAAATGACAATATAAGCGTCTGTCTTCAGTTCTTTTTTGTCACTATTTTAAAGATAAAATCCTACCTCCCTATTTGAGCCGTTCTGACTACCTACTATGTTCCCCTGAAAAGCCCCCAGCTCACTATCTCCCCGCCTGGGAAGGCCCAGACCTGAGAGGAGAGGAAGGCGGGGAGAGGGCTGAATGCCTGTCAAGAAACACAGGGGATGCGCCTCAACTCAAGGGCACCAAGGCATGGAACAGAAAGACAAGAGTGACATGCGAGGACTTCGCTGGGGTCTGCGACTTGTGCATGGGTCAGTCACAAGAACAAGCTCAGACAGATCCCACAACACGTGAACTAAGGACCAGTGAGGTTTGGTCAGAGCTGGAGTAGGACACGGTCATTTTTAGTTTATTTTTTTTTCCTGGAAATAAAATGCTATTTATCCAAATTCCAAAGAAAGCTGGGCTTCCGGCAGCGCTCAGTGTCAGGATCCTCGCACGGAATGGCTGGGGGACTCAGGACGCTGTGTTCCATCCCTGGCAGCGTGGGCAGGGCCACGGGCCAAGGGGGGCTGAGTGCTCACCCCCAGACAGGCTCCACAGAGGTCATATTCTCTCTAGCAAAAGAAGCTTCCTCCGGGCAGCTTGCCCTTCTCAGGAAAGAAGGAGAAGGTCCCCGGGGAGGAAGAAGACAGGAATAGCCTCAGAAGGTAAGTCATGGGCTCTGGTGGAAGGAGATCTGCGCCCCTATACCCACAGGGAGCAATACCCCAGGGAAGACTGGCTGCCAACATGGCTGCCGGGCAAGGCTACAGACATCTGGGCCCCATGAGGAAAGGTGGGTGAGCTGGGCCCCTGGGACTGGAAGTGTACAGGTATGGCAGGACTTGCTGCCCGGTCCAGAGGTGGAAGGACACTGCCAGGGCACTGGCAGCCAGTGAGGCTGAAGTGACAAGAAATAGGAGTCATAATCACCTGGCCTCAGGCTCGAGCCACGGCTATAGGCCACGGGCCACTGGGGAGCCCTCTGGGTGGTACTTACAGCTCTCTGCAGCGAGTCAATGAGGTTCTGCAGGTCAATGTCATCTCGGTAGGACCTAATGTTGCTCTCAAAGAACTCCCGGAACCGATCCCTCACCCAGTCCTGGAACAGGAAGGCCAGGACCGCACCAGCGAGCTCCAAGAAGAAGATAAGCACGATGGCACCACAGAACTGCAGGGACATGGGCAGGACGTCACCACACCCCCAGCCCGGCCTCGCCCTCAGGTCCACTGCTGCTGCAATGAGCAAGGGCTGCACACAGGAGACCCCAGGCGGCCCGGGGATCCCCTATTACTGGGAGACTTTTGGCAACTGCGCCCTCTGTAAAAGGGGATGCCCATCACAGCCCTGGCACTCGCCACACTCTAGGAACAGGAAAGGAGTGTGGGGCGCGAGCAGGCCTCACCTAACTTCCAACCACCTCTGAGCAGCAGCTGTGCTCCCAGAAGAGGGAAGCCCAGCTCAGGGCTAAACAGCTGCACACTGCTGGCAGGAAGCTCCCTCTGGACAGAGCCCGCACCTAGGTTCTACACAGCCCTTGCCATGTAACACAGCTCCCTCAGCTCCTAGAAATCCCACCTGTTACCCTCACTTTAGGGAACTGAGGTACACAGCTTTGCCGCAACCAGCAAATGCAGAGTAGATACTGAGGCATACACATGGGCTTGCAAAACTTCATCTGTTCACATGGGAGCCAGAGGCTAAACACAGCATTCTTAAGAGGTTAAAAAAAAAAATGTGCTTTGCTTTTTAAATTAAGCCCAGAAAAGAAAAAAGCTTGACCAAATAAACTCGACAAATAACCCATTGTGCAAACAGTACTGCATCCTCCTCAGGAGGTGCTACATAATTTTAACTGGATGCATTAAAAACGCATTTTTCCTAAGTATAAAACTAAACTCTAAGTAGCTTGCGGTCCTGCCAGCAAATGAGGGTTCTGCATTGTACAACCAGATTCATACACCCTGGAGGAGGGACAGGATTTCTTAGTGTTACTGGCAACATCTTTTGATCTTAGCCAGGAATGCACGGGAGAGCAGCAAACAAACAGCTCCCTTAGAACTTGTGGGGAGACCGCGGGCGGGCGGGGGGGGCTCCTTCCGGCTCCTCCCACAGTGGCTGCACAGGAGACCCAGGTTTCCTGGGGTGAGGCGCCAGCGCTCAGACTCGCCTCAGACTTCCTCCTAACTCTACCGTTCCCTGAGGCAACAGAGTAAAAAGGCTGCTCCAGCTGCCCCTGCCCAGACCTCAGAACGCACCGCCCCAGCAGGCCCGGCCGGCCAGCCCCGCTGGTCACTCACAAACTTGAGCAGGCAGATGTTCTCCCGCAGGGCCCCCACACAGCCGGCGAAGCCCAGCGTGAACATCACCACGCCCACCATCAGGACCAGCACCACTGGGTCGATGCCATGCAGCCGGGTCACCTTGGTGAGGTCGGACAGCACACCCTGAGGAGGCAAGAGAGTAAGCAGTCAGGGCACCTGGGCAGCGGCAGTATCGGGGACAAGGCCTTGCTCCTCCTGGGGCACACAAACTCACACAAAGAAAACTGCAGCACTGGCCCAGGTGTAGCAGAGCTCTGGAGAGTACAGCCAGGGAGACCCGAGAACAGGGCCTGTGTCTGTGCCATTTAATCAGTTTCAACATAAGTACACACAGTAAGAGGTGGCTGGTGACAACTATACCAGACAGAATTCCTGAGACTCAGGAAGAAAGTTACCAGCTCCAGGCTAGGGCTCTGCTTGGTCACACTGCTGCACTTATGGAGGTGGCCACATGGTGGTGCTATGACTCACGGGCTGCTCCAGCTTCCAGGTCAATGGAGCAAAGGTACCCGGAGCTCCTGCCCTTTCAGGAGTTCACAGAACACCTGGAAAGTGCAGACTGTACCCATCTCCTCTGAGCACGCCAAGAAAGTGCACAGACCTAAGCGCTACTGCCACGTGCTCCTCCTCATGGAGCAAAGGGAGCTGGCACTGAAGGCACAAGGGGCCCTGGGGCCAGGGCTCTGCAAGGGCCTTCACTGCCCTCCGCACTTGTCTGCCTTCTCTCCCCCTCTCCATGGCACCACTGGGACTTCAGCCCTACCACCAACCAACCCCCCTCAGGGCAGGGACTGCACCTTTTTTAGCCTGGCCACACCAGCCTAGACTCTGAAGCTCAAAGGCCCCAGTCTCCTCAGACCATAACAGCTTGGTCTCCTGGCAGGGCCAGGGGTGCACAGGTACATCAAGATCTGCAGGGCCCTGAAGGCATGGTGCAAGCCCTGCTTTGCCACCAGACAAGAACAGGTGCTTGTCCTCAGGGACAAACTCTCACTTCTGGGGCAGAAGTGCTCAGAGAGGCAGCACCACCCCCCACCCTGCACCAGGCTACACACAAGCCCTGGGCCCCAGGGAGCTTCTGGGCACAGAGCAAAGTATGCATCACTCAGAGCTGTCAGGAGTGGGGCCGACCCAAGGCTTTATGCTGCACCTCCGTGCTGCATGGGGTTCTCACTGTCCAGGGCAAGTGGTGGGACAGCTCATGTTAAGGGGATTTGTTTAGGCTGTTCAACACTCAGGTTCTGTAGGATCCACCTACCTTTTCACTCCATGCCCACAGTCCAACTCCAAGGAAGACAACTCCAGCCAACTGGGCACAGAGGGAGAGAGAAAAAGAAGAAAGTCAGGTCAGAAACCAGCAATACGAACATTTTTGTTGTTGGGCTCTTTGGGTTTGTTTGGTGGTTGTACTAGAGATTGAATCCAAGGCTTCCACACTGAGCTACATCTCCAGTCCTTTTTATTTTTAATTTGAGACAGGGTCTCAGTTGCCAAGATGTCCTAGCTGGGCTCAAACTTGCAATCCTCCTGCTTCAGCCTCTTGGAGTGCTAGGATGATAGCTGTGTCCAACAAATACGATTCTCAGAGCAGAGTCCACTGCTGGTCAGAATGCTCCTGGTCCCTGTAGCCCTGACAGATAAGAGCCCTCTTCCCCAAGATTTGAGCGTGGAGGCTCCAAAGACAACCAGGAAGAGCCTTCCGGCTTCTGAGAAGTCCCCTCAAATTCGGAGGCCCCATGACCCAAAGAACAGAGTGCAAGACCAAAGAGCAGTGAAGACACTGGGCTAGGCCTCATTTCTTCTGCACTTTGCAACCAGCTCACAGCCCATTTCAACACATTTTCCAGTGTACAAGACACAGACCTTGTGAGGGCCACCCTGCTGCCTCAGAGACCTCTAAGGCAAGTGACGCTCCGCAGGTGAGCAAGAGGGGCAGCAGAGTCAGCACCAGCTCTGCTTCCCTCTGGCCTCTCATCCTGGACTCAAGCTCCAGCACCATGCCCAGCCTCCTCCCTGTGGCACCTACACTCAGCACAGGGCACATGTGTGCCCAGGGGATACTGAGTCATTAGCTGCTGAATTAACCCAGGCCGCCACTGAGCAATGAGCACTGAGCACTGAGCTCATTTGGGAGGAAGCACCTGAGTCTGACTTCGCACCTGCAGGAACCCACAGCCCAGCAGAAAGGCACCCAAATGTAGCACTCAAGTGTGTGAACTGGGGGATTTGCCAGGCACATCGGCTCCCTGCAAGCAAAGCTGCCTCCTGGGTGGATCGCTTGGTCCCATGCTGGCCTTTCACTGCTACTTATCCTAGACAAGTAACTGGGCCGGGTTTCTCATGAAGCTCAACTTTCCAAAGTCAATTATTCTCTTTGGCGCTTTCTGCCCTTTCACTCGGCACCCTGGAAGGAAATGCCCAGCCTGCAGTGAAAGCCCTGGGAGGGCCCCCCATCTCTCAGCTCCCAGAAAGCTCTCAGAGAACACCCCTGCTCTCATTTTCAGAGGCTCCCAGCTTCCTTCCGTGGCTGGTTCCCGTCGTGGGCTGTGGACCCCTCTAAAGAAGCCCCGCCGAGCCCAGGTCCTTGTGATCACAAAACGGAACACTAGAGCCTGGAAAGGATGAGGTACAAGGGCAGCCTCGGGCCCCGCTTCAGCCCACTGTGCCTTTGCTCCTCCTCACTGCTTCCTGAATACCCAGTCAGCACTACTTAAATGCCAGCAGAGGGCCAGGCGGGCACACCTCTGGGCTGCTGGCACTTAGGCGCCAATGGGCCCACTATCAGTTCTCCACCACACCACACCCATTTCCTAGTTGATGAGCTCTGTTCCACTTGATGGGGCACCAGCCACTTCTTCTCTTCACCCTAGGGGTTTCACAAGGGCATGAAGAGCAGCCCACAGGCAAACGGCCACTCTTCACAGTCCCTGTGACTGACCTCTCTGGCCAACAGCAAAGGTCATCTCATCTGACCTCATCGGAGGTGAAGTCATGGTTGGTCCTCCCTCCTCCAACCACTCTAACTGACACACCCAGCCTCAGGGCTGCCAGCTCCCCTCCCAAGGCTATCTTCTTCCTCCCTC
Source organism: Petromus typicus (assembly GCA_004026965.1). Taxonomy (NCBI): domain Eukaryota; kingdom Metazoa; phylum Chordata; class Mammalia; order Rodentia; family Petromuridae; genus Petromus; species Petromus typicus. The sequence goes on from PVIR01006581.1 coordinate 22,128, forward strand.
TGAGCTGTGGCTGCCTCTCAATCCTCCAAAGGGCCAGTGAACCTCACATTCACATGAGGCCTCCAAATGACCGCATGGATCACAAAGCTCAAAGCACTGTGACCCACAGCCTGCAGATCCGAATCCTAGCCCTGGCCACTGTGCTGAGTGCCCCTCAGCTGTTTAAGGGTGCTCCAGTCCTCCCATCCAGGAAAGCAGGGGCCGCCAACCCCACCTGCTCCTCATAACTGGGGCCGCCGCCTGGAGGTGCTCACAGAAGACGACTCAGACCTGCTGCTCGACACCTCCTCTCTCTAGTCCCACATTCAACCCCCTGGGGCCCTCGAGTGCTTCCACCTTCCAAATGGGTCACACATTTGACCAGTTTTCTTCTTGACTTTGCCCCATCCGTCCACAATCCACCTGTAGGACATGATTTGTAGGGCCTGCTCCCAGCTTCCATGCAAACACAGCAAACTTTTATAAACAGAGCTGCTAGTTGTGTCATATACTGGAATAAATTCTCATTGTTGAGTACAATCATGGTGGGTATATGTAATGTGCCAATAAAGATTTCAATTTTTAAAAAAATTTTAAAATGAAAACATATTATTTTGATGGAAGAAAAAAAAAAAAAACCAGAGCTGCCCCCGGTGTCTGGGAGCAGAGCTGGTGCTGGTCAGGGACACCCTGCTCCTGTCTAGGACAGCACCTCAGCTCCTGCAAGGAGGAGCCCTCCAGCCCAAGACAGAAATACAAGGGCTCAGTAGATAACTAGGAACTCAGGCACTGCAAACCCACCTGATCTAATGCTCCTGCAGGATTAGAGCATCCCTGTGTTCCTTATCATGCCCAATACAACCTAAATTCCATGTAAATACCTATTACTCTGCATTGTTTTCAAAAATTATCTTTTATCTAAAGATAAAATTTAAAGACTAAATCTACAGCTGCAGAACCTGGAGATGGTGAGGAATGATGATGTGGTGACTTTTCTTCACACCTAAAATAAAATATGAACTCTGCTCCGCCCACAGGCTGTACAGCAGGCCTGCCACGGCTCCCCCACCACCTGCTGCCCTGAGCTCCCTAACCCCACACAGATGCCATAGAGCCCTGCACTTAGAGGGGACTTCGATCACTGTCACTCAGACCCGCTCTGTCCTCTCCACAGTGCGATCTCAGGTCACATGGGCTGCTGGCCTCCACCCTTGATATGGGGCAAGGACCTGGCATGTACAAAGAAAAGCACAGGGCTACAAGGGAGAGCAGGCACTCCTGGCTCCTGGTCCTTCCCACTCTCCTCCAGGCACACATCCCAGCCTTACTCACTCCCCGGGGTCGAGCGTGAGCCAGCTGGCCCAGACATAGTCACACCCTGAATGGCATTGTCAGCTCAGACCACCCAGCGTTCCACTCTACCCACTTCCCCAACCAGCCGCCATCCAGGCACCCTCACCCAGCCGTCATCCGAGCTCTGCTCCCTTCCTCACTGCACCACACAGCTCCCTGCTTCACGCCCTTTCCTACATCTGACTCCTGACTCCCTCATTCAGAGCCACCTCTGACATGTTAGTCCCCCCTCAGGTGATTAAACGGGAGGAATCTGCTCTGCCAAAGCACACAGACACCTCAAGGCCTCAAGAAGCTGCACACGGGCCTGCTCCTGCGCAGTGCCCCACACCCAGCCCAGGAATCCTCACTGCTTCCCAAGACCCTGCACCCCAGTCTCCTCTCACAGAGACTGGCCTCTAAGAATGAGACTTTCTTCCTGTCTTAAAAGACAGCTAGGGCCAACTCACAGCAGAAAGAAAGGAACTAGGGAGGGTGAGGGTCACATGTCCTGGATCACGGGTTTAGTGAACACTGGTCCAAGGAGGAACTCTAGGACCAGAGAACCTTTTAGAGATAAAGGCAGAGGGAGGAGCAGGCAGAGGAAGAAGCGCACAGGAGTTCACACAGTGCCCTCAGGGAGCCGAGCACCCTCCACTCCAGCTCCGTACAGCGAAGCCTTCCTGGTTGCCTCCGCTGGTGTCCTCAGCCTCGGAGGGGCCTTCTCCGACCTGCCTCTGTGGCTTCAGTGACTTTCCTCCTGAGAAGGACTCTAACAACACCAGCCAAGTCAAGTGAGGCCAGTCTTCTGCCCCCTTGGGCCACTCAGGCCACCCAGGCAAGTGGCCTCACCCTTTCCTGAGTGCCACACACTGTGCTAAACACACATACCTCATCACACACCTCATCATGCTGGTCCTCTTACCTTATCTTTCATGTCAAAGAGAGCAACTTGGTTAATGTGTCCCAGGCCGCACAGTAGCTGGTGACAGACTTAGGACTCAAAGCCTAGTGCTTCTGATCCTGACCACTTGTTATCTCACCACCCTCAGGGCAGCCACCTGCCACCCAGGCCAGAGAGGCAGCCAGCCCCATACAGCAGCCCACCAGGGGAGAAATGCCACCAAAAGGCTTCCAGCCTCACAACTCTAAAGCCAACAATGCACATGAGCAGCTGTGAGCCTGCAGCGTCTGGAGCCCAGCATCAGGCAGGGCAGCAGGGCCTCTGAGGGGCCACGGTAAAGTTCCCCTTCTGCCACGTTTCCAGGAAGCAAGAGGTCTTCAAGGACTCTGTGAGCTCATCCAGCTTTGCTTAGTCCTGAAAGCCAAAGGCCTCCCCTCACCAGTTAGGCAGGCTTGTGGCACTGTACCAGAGGAGGCTCAAGACCGCCCAGCCCACCCCGGGTCTCTAGCCTTATACTTGTGAGACCCTCATAAGAACAAGACAGAACCAGCACGCAGGAAGCTCCTGCAGGCCCGACACATTCCCTGATGACTGGGCCTGATGGGGGAGGGGGGCTCCCATGGGCGTCTCAGAAATAGGCAGAAAGAAACTCAGAGGGACTGACCAGTGCAGCTCAGGTGGCCCTGAGTCATGACAGACACGGCTCATCATAGGCCAGGCTACCTCCATGTCACTAGGTCTCAGAGACAGGTTCTCATGCTCGCTGGGGACCTCCCCTGGGCCTATGTGCTCCCCTGTACAAGAGGTGTGTCCTTCCTTGGTCACAGGGAGGCTGGAAGAACTGGAGGAAGTCTTCTGGGTGACAGGCCAACCCAGGACACAGAACTTGGGAGGAGGGAGCTGAAGGCAGGGAGGGTGGAGGTAGGTGACACCATAGGTACTACTGCACTGCAGACTGACTGTGCCCTGACCCCACCCATCTCCCAGCCAGGCTGCAAGGACAGCCTCCTTCCCAGCAGACCTGTTTCACTGGACTTCAGGGAAACGGACAAAAAAAACGGTGACAGAAAGAAGAGTAGGCTGCGGTGCAGGAGAAAGCCAACACTGAGCCTTGGATGCTCCTTGCTTCAGGGCTCTGAGCAGCAGCTCTCTTAGGCCTCAGTCTGCCAACTGCAAAAGGAGCAAAGAGCCTATGCGCTCAGCCCAGCCACCCTAACCTGCCCAGGAAGCCAGGGCCCCCACATCTCCCAGGAGAGCACAGCACAGACGCTTGAGGCCACTTGAAATGCCAAAGAGTCCAGTTGACCATACTTGAGGCCAGACAGGACACCAGAGGGCACAGATCCCGGCTCAGCCAGCCTGAGGCAGACTTGCAGGTTGCTATGGGGGCAGGGACCTTGCCCCAGGGTCCCGGCGGAAAGAGAGAGAACTGAACCTCCTGAGCCTGGGCCAGGAACAGCTCCACAGCCCAGCCGTCCCCACCCTGCAGGAGGCGCTGGGTCACAGAGCTATTATTGCCAGCTTCTCCCGAGGCAGAAGGGAGGTTCCCAGAACAAAGCACGACCTCCTCATGTAGCACAGAGGGGAAGGCCTGGGGGGAGGGGGGCCAGGAGAGGGCTCACAGGCATCTCACAGCATCGGTGTGGCCATTGAGGGATGCCTACCAAGCTCCACCCAGGGATCCTGCTGTCAAGAAAGAAAGGCGAAGAAGAATCATCACCCAAGAAAGGCAGAGGCAGCAACTTAGGCCTGAAAGACAGGAAGCCGCACCCCAGGCCACCACTGAGAACCAGCAGTGGAGAGAAGCCAGACGCTGGACCGGGCTGAGGAGGAAATGCCCTCGGCTCTGCGGTGACAGTGGGGAGAAGCCACAGACAGGACGCAAACAAGCCGCATGGCTGCTCCAGACACAGACCTGCGCTGGGTCTGGCACACCAGCCCTGGACACCACACTCACCTGCTGGGCCTGCAGACAGAGAGCGGGGCACCCTTAGCGCCGATGCTTGAACTGTGGGACGCCCCATACGACCTCCCTAACAGACTATCATCACTTTTAACAGGAAGTAACCCAATCTATTCCCACAATGAAACCTCACATAGCAGTAAGAGTGAATGAATGACCTACAACTACATATTAACAGCATGAATGAATTCCATACATGAAACTTGACAAAATGTCAAACACACAAGACTTCAAAAACTAAAAGAAAACATTCTGATAAAAGAAAAATCATACCTACCATCCCATCAAACGGTACTAGACATGAAGAAGAAATGTGACCTACAAGGAAAAAATAAACTGGTAAGCAAGCACTACACTGAAATCAAAGAGGATTAAAGATCTAAATACGAAAACAGAAACACTAACCCTGCTGGCAGATAGGTTAAATAGGGTTCTTGGAGACACTGGTGTGGGGACTTTCTGAACAAAACTTCAGTAGCATGGAAACTAGCAGGAAGAGTTAACAACTGTGGTCTCATAGTTTCTAGGGCTGAGGATTCAGCTCAGTGGTTGTGGTGCCAGGCACAAGCATGTCACAAGCATGCAAGGTCCCAAGTTTGATCCCTAATAACTGAAAAAAGCTATACAGCAAGAGAAACCACAGAGTGAAAAGACAATATATAATATGGGAGAAAAAATTTACCAGCTGTTCCTCAGGCAAATGTCTACTATATAAAAAAAATAAAAATCAGACCTCCAAATTTAAACACCCAATTCAAAAGTGGACATCTGATATGAACAGACACTTTTCAGATGAAAAAGTAAAAGCAGCTAAGAAACATATGAAGAAATGCTCAATATCACTGGTCATTCAGGAGATGCAGATGAAAACAACACTGAGATTCCATCTCACTCAACCAACAACAAATGCTGGCAGGGCTGCAGAGAGAAAGGAACCCTTCTCCACCGTTGTCGGGCATGTAGACTGGTACAGCTACTGCAAAAATCAGTGTGGAGATTCCTCAGAAAGCTAGGATTAGAGGTCCCACTTGACTCTGCTATTTCCTTGCTAGGCATATATATGGAAGAATTAAAAGCATCATACCACAGTGATATATGCACACCTATGTTTATAGCTGCTCATTTTGTAATAACTAAATCTTGGAAATAACCCAAATGCCCATCAACTGGAGACTGGATAAAGAAGATGTGGGGGTTTTTTTTTCTTAAAATGGAGTATTACTCAGCCATCAAGATGATGTTTCTAGATGAATTAGAAACATTTAGACTTAAATAGATGCACCTTGAGGCCATGAAAAGTGAAATACACAGATATGTAAATAATGTATCATTCCTCTAGTGTGAGAAACTGAAGGTGTAAACGTGATCCAGAATGTATGATAGGTATTGTGAAATAGGAAAGGAAAAAAGGAAAGGGAAAGGTGGGGAGGGGGATCTGATGGTAAAAAGAAAAAAAAACCTTATAAAAATAGGGGGTGGAGAGTTAAACAGAGGGCAGGGGAAGGAGAAAAATAAGAATCAGAATACATCATGTTCAGGTACAAATTCTCAGTGATGAATATGATCATAATGTACTCCTAAAATGTATGAATACACTCAATTTATTAAAAAATAAATAAACCGGTAAGGAAGGGGGCACAAGGTGATGCAGAAGATGTAATCAAATTTAAAACAAATACTGTAAAAGTATTTAGGATTTAAAAGGAAAATATGAACATGAGAGAAATAAATGAAAAGACTCTCTCAATCTAGCACTACAAATAAAAAGCAACATGAAAAATAAAGAATTTATAGCCCACTGGAATTGCCAGGAGAGGAGAAAAGATCAGTGGACTTGAAAGCAAAGCAAAAGCAACCACACAAACTAAAGAAGGGAGAAGTCCCAGAAAAAAAGAAAGGCATATATATGGAAAAGTATAATCAAAATACAGCATTCCCAGGAAGATTTGACTCCCAAACAAAATCAACACAAGCCAGTAACAAAAAGAAACCCCTAGGCTGGAGATTTAGCTCAGTAGTTCCGGAGCCTGTCTTATGCAAGGACCAGGGTTCAATCCCCCAGTAACCACATACAATACTGGGTGTGGAGACTCCCGCCCAGCAGCAATCAGTACCACACACCAGGTGTAGTGGCTCATGCCTGTGATCCCAGCACTCGGGAGGCAGAGGCAGGAGGATTGCTGTGATGTGAGTTTGAGGCAAAGCTCAGGGCCAGCCTGAACTGCAAAGCAAGACCCTGTCTCAAAAAAAAAAGAAACCCCTAGAGTTATCCTACTGAGACAAAGTACACACACAGTTCTGTACACACAGAACATGTTAAACAACGTGAAAACATGTCAAACAGCATGAGATGTACTAACTTACAACACTTACATAGGAATGAAGAAAAACCTGAAACTCAGCAATTTAATTTTAAACTGGCAGTAATCAATAAAAAAGAAAAATAATTCCCAAGTATATAGAAGAGAATAATAAAATTAATAACAGTAATTAATGAAATAAACTTGAGGGCCACAGATTTAGCTCAGTGGTACTGCACCTACCTGGCAAGCACAAGGTCCTGAGTTGATTCCCAGTACCAAAATAAAAATAAAGTGAATACATCATGGCAATGATCAGTTAACAATTTGAATATACTTAATGGTAATGAACTGTACACTTAAAATACTTTAGATGGGCTGATATAGTGGTGCATGCCTAGTACTCCAAGAGGCTGAGAAAGGAGGTTTCTAAGTTTGAGCCTGGCCTGGTCAACTTAGTGACTATTTCAAAATGAAAAATAAAAAAGGGCTGAGGATGTAGCTCAGTGTGAAGTCCCTGGGTTCAATCCTCAGTAGAGGAAGCAAAAAAGAAAAAAGAACATAGTTACAATGATAAATGCTCTGTTATATATATTTTACCAACTATTATATTTTAAAATAAAAATAAAGACAACTTCAATAATCTTTGCAATTAAAAACATAAAAATATAGGAAAATACTGCCAAACTAAAAGAAGTCTGACATTCATATACAAGTGTCAAGTTAAGTATAGCAATGAGACGTCAGTGGTAGTGGCAGGGCCTTGCAGAGGACACAGGAAGCTTCCAGCACTACGGAAATGTTTCATGCCTTCCCCGTGGCATATACAGCTGTCATCGACTATACTCTTAAAATGGGTAAATTTGTTATTCTATCAAAATCACACTCAACAAAGATAAGCTGTCAAAGAGAAAAAGAAGAAAGGAAGGAAGGGAGAGAGAAGGTGGGGGGGTAAAAGTGAAAGCCAGACACTGGTACACAGAAGTATGTAGTATATACTCTAGTAATATGTGCCAGGCTTCCTGGTACTGCCAAGGATGTGGCATTAACACCCACACTTACACTCAGTTTTTTTTACTTCAAAGAACCTGTAAGCCCACAGTAATCATATGCACCAGGCAGTAACCTCAGAACACCCTGGACATCCCCTCCTCAGTCAGCCCCTGGTGTCCTAGCCTCACAGGGAGCACAGAGACCAGCAGCACAGGCCAAACCTTCAAGCTGCGCCTTCTGCCTTGGCAAGACTAGAGGTGAAAATGTTCAGCTACATGCCAAGAGCTAAGGCAGCCTATTTCTATGAATTGAAGGCAGCCCTCTGGAGAAGTTTTGATTACACACGTATGCCAGGCAGGTCAAATCAATGCACACTTTCCTACTCATTTCATCTCACTCCTGGGAATATGTCTCAGCAAACAACCTACCCCGTCCCAAAAGGAAGAATCTGTATTACCCACAATTAATCAGTACATCCTTATCTGGGAACACGAGAAACAACCTAATGTCCAATATGAGATTTTTTTCAAGCACTAGGGATTAAACCCAGAGCCTCTACACTGAGCTACATTCTAGTCCTTTTTAAAAAACTGTGATTTGGGGCCAGGGATTTAGCTCAGTAGTTCCAGTGCCTGCCTTGCAAACACAAGGGACTGGGTTCAATCCCAGTACCATATACAATGCCAGGTGTGGAGACTCACACGCACCAGCAATCAGTACCACATACCACAGTGCCCAGTGTGATGGCTCACACCTGTAATCCCAGCACTTGGAAGGCAGAGACAGGAGGATTTTTGTGAGTTCAAGGCAGAGCTCAGGGCCAGCCTGAACTATAAAAATGAGACGCTGTCTCAAAAAAAAAAAAAAATTCTAATTTTAATATAGTGTTTCATTAAGTTGCCCAGGGCTGAAATTTGCAATCCTCCTGCCTCAGCCTCTAAGAGTGCTAGAATTATAGGCATGCACCACCACCCCTGGCTCCAACAAAAGAATTCAAAAACAAAACAAATCCAACTGAGCAGACTATGTAGCCACTTGGACTGCAGATGTGAAAATGCAGGCCTCAGGAACACAAGGACTCTGCTTGCAGGGCATAATCTATAGGTGGAAACTGACACAGTGGAGAACAGGCAGTCACCCTGAGATACAAGGTTTGGCCCCCTGGAATTCCCATGCAATTGTAAACTTTCTTTTAAAAAAAGTACTTGAAAAGAAAAGGTATTCTATTTTTTTCAGCAATGAAAACAGAAGTACAATGGTACCTCCATATTCATTCTGAGGTACAGGGACAAAACTTTCACAGCAAAATGTATCTTGTACTAAATTCAGCAAATACCAAGGTTCAACTCTACATGTCTAAATCAAAATGCTAGACTCTGCCCTTCCCCTACTTTCATTGCAGACAGGAGCAGAGAAACCACTGCATTCAGACCAGGATATCAGCCTCCCAGATCTAACATCACATGCACCAAGTTCTGCTCAGAAAGAGTAATTCTCAGAGGAGCCTAAGAACAAGAGACCTGGGGGGGGGGGCGCGCGCACACACACATACACACACACACACACACACACACACACACACACACACACACACCTAGGACAGGGAATAGAGTCAAGGCCACATGCAAACCACAAGAGTCCACCCATGAAAATGCAGCCAATGGAGTAGGGAAAGAGAGCTCACCTCCCACCCTAGCCTTCCCTCCCATCTCTCAGGTAGCATGGCTGGGTCCTAGTTTTATGAGGAGAGCCCCTAGGGTGCACCGGTACACCTGCTATTCCAGTAGAACTCTCAAAAACTTGTCATTCTCCAAGGTCTCCTGACCTGGGCTCTGGATGATATGCCTCCCCTCCTGGCAGGTGATGTCCACTAGTTGAAGGACGGATGACAGCATGCTGGCCACAAGGCACAAATGTCCACAGTTCCTTCCTTAAGTCAGAAACAAGCTACCTACAAAGACGCAAAGACTTCAAGTAGAAAAGCCAAGACTCAAACTGAACCTAAGTCACCCAGCATACCAACAGCACAGCATCACTTAAAAGAACACTTTCTTAGAAGTAAACAAGCACAGGGCTCCTGTTGTGTAACAGACAGCAGTTGTCTGTCTTTTATCAGGATCCCAGTTCCTCACTCTTGAGCTGCATCCAGGCAACAGCGTTATCCCAGCATTTGCAGACTCGCGTCTATGTTATGCGTCAGAAAGCAACCCTGCCCTTTCAGGGAGCATCAGAAACATCTTCAGAATTCACTGAGCAAAATCAAGCACTCACATTCTGTGGGACCAGGTGGAGTGCAGGTGAAGGCCGAGGCCACACGTGGCTCCTCCAGGACGCCTCTCCCAGCTCTCTTGCTCTGAGAGTCACAGTCAGATCCTGAAAACTTGCATAAAATACACATGCCTGGAAATTTATTTTAGCTTCTTTTACAAAGGGGGTGACTAGAGAATGAACCCAGGGCCTTCTCCTCAAGCACATCCCCAACCCTTTTTGTTTGAGACAGGTTCTTCCTCAGTCATTAAGTTTTCTAGGCTGAGCTCAAACTTAAGGCTCTGATGCCTTGTAGGATTATACACATGGGCCAGCAACCCAGCCCCCATTTCTGTCATTTGTAATTATACAGTTTGGGACATCAAGTGCATCCAGTGTGGAACAACCATCCACCCCATCTGCGTCCAGAGCTTTCATCTTGTGAACCTAAAACTGCACTCGTTAAACAGTAACTCTTCCTTCTACAGCTTGAACTTGTCCTTGAAATTTGTGAGTTGGAACCTCAGGGCCCAGTGGCAGTGCTGACACAATGGTAAGGTCCATGTCGATGAATTAATGTCCCGATTGCCAGAGTCCAGCTCCTCCTGCTCTCTCTCACCGAAGTGATTGTTCCACCACTTTCTGACATTCGAGACAGCCTTCCACAGATGTAGCCCTTCTCCTGGGCTTTCCGGCCTCTAGAACCATTAGGCAGATGGGCCTCCAGCCTACATGACTCACTCGGGCTACAGCACTCCCTTCTAGCAGCACAAATGGACTAGACACTCCCCACTCTCTCCTCCCCTGTTCCCTGGCAACCAACTTCTACTTTCTGTCTCTATGGTTTTATGAGAAAAGTAGAACCACACAATACATGTCTTATAAGCCTTTTTATATGGTTGAATTCACTAAGTGTAACTTTCTCCAGTTTCATCCACTGCTGTCAAACATGTCCTAACTGCCTTCCTTTAAGGGCACATAGGACTCTGAGGCGTGTATACACCATGCTTTATCTGTCCTCTCAATCAGTGGCGGGTACCTTTGGCTGTTGTGCATATCTCACACCTAGCTTCCTACCCCTCTGCATCTGTTCCCAGGAGGAGGACTGCTGACCCTGTGGCAGTTCTGTAACTCCAAGGACCACCAGGCTGTTCCTAGTATTGCGGCACCACGCGAAGGACCCCTGCCAAAAGTGTGCAGGGCACCCATGTTCCTGCAGCCTTGCCAGCATTTATTTTCTGTTTGGGTTTGCTTTTTGCTTTTTAAACAGGCAAACTAATAGGCCAGAAGTGGTATCACTGTGGTTTTGATTTGCATTCCCCTGAGCTGACGTGAGATGTTGTACTAGAAACAGATCTAACACAACCAAGAAGTGATTTTTAAAAAGGAGAGGGCCAGCGCTCTTAGAACACTGGTGGTGAGAAGCAACTTTCCTACATCCCATAGCAAGAGCCGCACTCTACTCCCATGGTGGTCTACAACAGAGACCAGCAGCAGCACCCACGCTCCTCACCAAAAGGTGTTCCTGGTCCTGGGGAAATCTCAACTCCAAGTCAGATGTAGAGTGCCACAGGTAGGATTTACAAAGACACTTACTGCAAAAACAACACTCACCGGGGGCACATTGCTGGACATTGCAGCTTGGGTGTGGCACCCAGCACTGCTCACAGAACAGGCTGTCTTCCACACATTCTAAGGTGCAGCCAAAGGCTCAATCTTGTTCAGCAAACCAAACCTAACCCTGTGCAACACACCTCTCTGGGCTTTGCTTCAGAATAACTCAAAGGTGCCCAAACGAAGTAGCATCAGCCATGAAGACTGGGCAAGTTTTGAAGCCACGTGATGGGAATATGAGGCTCAAAATATTTTTCTATTTTCCTACTTAAAACACCTTCTCTGAAGAGGTAAGACTTAGCATGTGTGAGCAGTGCTAGCTGCCACACCCAAGCTGTAATGTTCACCCAGGCGGCTGAGAACGATGTTCACAGCAGAAACCCCAAACCTGTCAAGGACACTCAGCCCAGGGGACAGTCCCCAGCAGCCTGGCTCCTCCCTGAGAGCTGGGAGCTCAGCATCTAGGCAAAGGAGGTGGACAACCCCGCCAGGACCCAGCAAGGAGAGGCCAGCAACCTCCCCAAGCCACCCACTTGCATTCCCCAACCATGCTCTCATGTTGCACCCCAACACACACTAACTGAAAAGTGATTAACTCACTGCCAGTTCTGCAGGTCCCTAGTAACACAGCACACCAACAAGGAAATGGACTTGCTCTACCTCTGGATTCTTGAACTCTGCAACTGGAATGTAAGGTGTCTCAAGCAAGAGGGCTGAACCTCTGAAGACCCTCTGAGGAAATGGAGCTGACCAGGGCCCTCAGCCATAACAGCAGAGTTTCCAGCTGCAGAAATCAGGGTGAGTCAGAGGCTGAGACACAAATGCTCGAAAACACAGCCAGACAAGGGAAGAGCCGGGCATCTAAATGTGCAAAGGGTCGGGCCACCCAGGAGCCCAAGCAGCTGTCCATCACACCATCACACTGGGCCTGGGGCCAGGGAGCACTGAGGGAACCCAAGGAGAAGGGGCACACAGGAGCCACACAACCATACTTCAGATGCTGACCATCACCAAAGGCCCACATGTTAAAAGGGTGGTGCTACCCTGGGAGGTGCCAGTGCCCTCAAAGGGGATCGTGAGCCCCTCCCTCAATCCTTCTCTCCTCTTTTGCTTCCTGGCCATGAGATAATCTGCTCTGCTCCAACTCCCCACTGGAGGCCTAATGCATTACCCAAAACAAGCCTTTCCCTTGGTCAGTGAACCACCTCAGCTGCTTGTCAGGGAAGCAGGAGGCTCACCACACTCACATCAAATGTCTAGCAGTCCCTACTCTGAGGCAGTGAAGATGCTGCTGGTAAAAGATCAGGTCACTAAATACTACCCTGTCTTCAGGACAGAAAAACCCAATCACACTGAGATAAACTGCCAGGAAATCATGCTGTAAAGTCAAGGTTGAAAACTGAGAGGTCTTTGTAAGCCAGCTTCATTCTCAAGAGTTCCAGTTCAAACAGGAACCACCAAGCCTAAGCAGAATGTGGTGTCACGGTCACTCCTTGCCTGCCTCTCTAGACACTGTCAGACACCTCTGAACCATGCTTACTGCATGACTTAACAGCCTCTAGCACAGGGTCAATGCCTGCCTCTCTTTGGACCAATCCCATAGGCAAGACACACACAATTATCCCTGGGGCCCCTGACCATCAACACTCAGCTGTCCTCTTCTTTCTGGCCAGAGACCACTTCACTCCAGCACATTCCCTTGGCTCCTCGGTCAACCATAGCTAGACGTCATCCCAACCTTCACACAGAATGCAGAGCGGCTCCAGTCAGGGTCACCATAGCCTCTGCCCGAGCAGTCATAGGCAGCTTGCTGTCCTTGTCCTGCATTGCCACCTGGGCACAGCTGACTGCTCCCTTCTGAGGAAGGGCTTCCAACTCAACTTCCTGATTCTCTTCACCTGGGGGACACATCTCCCACCATCTCTGAGCCACTATCCCCCTCCACCCAGCCCCCACGGCTCCGTATTCCCACTTGCAGTCTACAGTGACCAGGACAATCTAGGACAAAAAGAAATTGTTACCCTGAAGGTGGCGGAGACGACTCCCACCAGTGAGCAGGGTGTGACTGCACGCCACCCTCGGGGTGGCTACTCAACTCATACCTTCCAAGAGTCAGTTACAAAAGTAGATAATGATGCCAACCACTCCTGAGTCCTTGCAGCCTGCACAGCTCAGTCCTGAGCTATGTCCCTTTCCCTCTTTCTCAGCTCTAGCCTCGTGACTCTTTTTGTCCTTCACACAGGCCAAGCTCGTTCCTACCTCAAGGCCTTTGTGGCTGCACAGCTTTCTGCCTGGAGGTCTCTACCCCAGAGCCAACTTAGCTTCCTCTTCATTCACCTTGGGTTCCAGCCCCAAGTCACCTACTCAGGATGCGCTTTCCGAGCCCTGTAGCCACATCAGCCTCTGGCCTGTCCGGAAAGGCCCACTACCCCTGGTGAACTGTCAGCACAAGGGTAGAACTTCTCTCCCTGTCCACTGTCACCTCCCAGAGCTTACAGGGGCATGATCAAGAGCACACAAGGTGCCAGCTGCGCTGATCTCACAGGGAGACAGGTGTCCGGGCAGAGGGCCTCCATCTGCTCTATGACCAGCCCCAGAGCCTGGATCATCCCATACTCTCCCCCGGGCCAGACATCAAATGGAGGTTTAAAATGGTGACTACTCAGTAATGAGGGATTATAGGAGCAGGATGCACCTCTGCACTTACCCAGAAGACGATGTTGTAGCTGAACAGGAGGTACTTGTACCAGCAGCTGACCTCAGCATTTGAGTATCGGTAATAGTGCATCTTTTGAGACAGGGCCTAAGAGACAGGGACAAGAGAGGCCGGCTTAGTCTCCAAACACCACCCTAGAACATCCCGCAAGTGAGCAAAGTGGAGGCTCCCAGTCAGGCCCCAGGAACCCCCAGACAGTCTCCTAGTGTCCTGCTAGACCAAGCACAGGCCTGCTACTGGCACCAGCTCCTGGGAAAGCAGGACTGACTCTGTTGGCCCCAAGAGACAAGTAAGGGAACAAGAGGAGTGCTGGGAAACAGGAGAGATGACCGTTTTCAGTTATCTTCTAAGTCTCAAGAATTCCGCTTGGAATCCTCCCCAAACATTCCTCTCATTTCTTCAAGGCTGCATATTGATTTTCCTACCTTTTGCTAAGGACACAAGAGTTCAGAGAAGTTGTGTGACTTGCTCAAGGACAAGGAACCAAGGACAGTGGGTTCCACAGCCCACATTCTTCCCATCTGCAGATCTGGCCAAGGAAATGGGACTTCACCATAGAGGGCCGCGCTTGGGAGGAGAGGAAAGGCCATGCAGCCTGGGCTTGAGTGGCTGTGAGCAATGCGTAGAGCCGAGGCAGGCAGGCGAGTAGGCTCTGTGCTGGCTTTCTAACAATGGAGCCCACCTTCCAGTTGTGGCAGATGGTGGGGAACCCTGACAGGCTGCTCTGGGTAGGAGCTGACCTGCAGAGGAGCAGTCAGCCCACCCAGCTTTCCTCCTCTCCGGCCCGGCCCTATCTACCAGGACCTTGGGCTCCTTGGGGCTGCTTCACAGGAAAGCCTATAATGTGAAGGGTTAAGAGGGGGTGCTCTTTGTCTGTGACCATCCCCAAGGTCTCTCAGTGTCCCAAGAAAAGGTCAATGCCAACAAAGGGGGATTCTGAGGGCCTGGCTGACCAGTCCTACTTTGAACCCAGAGGCAAACCAGTAACTCTGAACCACTCCATCATCCCTTGTCTCCTAAGTGAGGCTGAATGGGAGGGGCCCACACTGGGGCAAGGCAGGGTCTGAGGTCACACAGGGAAATATGCCCACCTCTGCTCCTATTCACCTCCTAATTTCCAGGGCACACAGGGCCCAGGCAAACAACAACAAACAAGTCCACCCAAGCAGCAAGGAGCCAACCTGCCTTGATTGCCCTAAGAAGCTGGCCTCTGCACTTTCCAAGAAAGAAGCCACTCACAAAAACCCTTTCTCAGGAGGTGATGACAGAGACCAGTGCTGATCTGCAGTGTTCTGAGAAAGTGATACTGGAGGGACAGGAGACTGTACTCCCCTGGAAAGAGGCCTGTGGCTACTCGGTAGCCCTCGAGTACGGCACGGACCTTACCTTAGCCTTCACAGAGAGACAGGAGGGCAGTCACAGTCCTGAAAAGAAAGCCTGGCCTGCCAGACCTCAAACCTAGCCAAGGAGGCACCAGCACCTGGAAGCTCCCCTCCCCTGTCCCCTCTCTCCAAGTTCATAACACTGCCCTGCAAGTGCGAGGGAATTTAACCATCCTGAGGGCCTAATACTCCATGGCAGGGCACACACTCAAAGTCTAACACTGATGGGGATGGGGTGGGGGCTGCAGGGAGAGTGAGGAGCTCCCCAACAAGACACAGCCACATTCTGCAGGAGGGCCTAGCCAAGTCTATCAAAGGCCCATCTGAAACACAGCTCCTAGTGACCAGGCCCTTATCAGAATCAGAGACTCCTCAGACCCCAGATCTGCAACAGGCCTGGGTGGGGCCCTAAGACCTTTTTGCTGACAAGTATTTCCGCTGTAGGAGGCATTCCAGCCAGGTGTCAGCCCAAGGAAGGGGGATGCAGTCCCTCTGGGGGTCCTGGAAAGGCAGAGGAGCCATGCTGGCCAGGGTTGGAATGACAATCATCCAAAACAGCTACCCCCATCCATATGTTACACAGATGACAGAGCCCCAAAGCACAGGGTGGGGGTGTGCTTTCAGGTATTTGGAGGAGGAGCAACAGGAGGTAGGACTCATGGGTCTAGGAAAAAAGCACTTTTAAGTTCACCACATTGAACAGCCAGCTTAACTAGAAAGGCACTGAGGAGGCAGGAGAAATGTTCTAGGCAGTAGAAGCCCTGTTTGTTTTTCTGGACAACATGATCTTGACCCCTAAAAGTGTTCCCCACCCATCCATTCCTGGAGAAGTCTGGAAGGTCCAGTAAAACACAGTGGTACCCAGATGTTCAGGAATCCTAGAAGGTACCCTGTGGCTATGTCAAAGAACCTCCCAGAAGTTCTGGGGAAGTAAAAACCAGACTCCCTCCTTTCCCCCAGATTGCAGCTCCACAGCGGAATTATCGAAGTAGCAAACAGATCCATCCAGTACTGGTGACTCAGCCCTGTGGCCCCTTGGTACTTGGGGACTCTCACCCTAAAGATCTCCAGTCTCCGTCTGCTCCAACTGGGTCATTAAGGGCACTCATGGACCCCTAGGAACCTCACAGAGACACAGGCAGTAGATACTTCCACAGGCTGCCTGGCTTCTTGCCCTTCAGTTTCACCTTCTTCTATCCTACAAGCCGCACAACCAGTCTGGAGATGACTCTGTGTATATAAATAGTGGGGTCCAGACCCAAAGTGGAAGATCTCAATACTGATGCCTGATCCCAAATGACCCCAAAGGGACCATGATCTTGGCACTTCACTTTATTTGCTAACCCAAGTCACACCAGATGATAGCAGGATTTATTTTAGCCCTTTACCAACTGACGTGTTCAATTAACACCAATACCATTTATCTATACCCCCCCACACACACACATACACTGCATGAATGACTAAGGATCTTAGTTTTCTATAAATGAATGAATACACTTTTCCCTAATACTAATACCTCTCCAGCAGAGAAGAATCTCAAACTGTCTCAACTCCAATAACTTATTAGTACAAAACAAAGCATTTACATGGCAAATAGGAGGCATGTTTGTCAAATCATCAACTCCTCAAAACAGGACATAAGAAGAATTATTAATAGTGTTGGGATAGCTGATCAGGAATCCGAGGAGAATTAAACATGCAAAACCCAATTTAAATATTTAAAGGATACAGAGGTACACATATGTACACATCCCTAAGAGAAGCTATTCAGCAAGCTCATGTTAATCATTTGTTCTCCTGAAGTAATAGGAAAACAAATCCAAAGAATAAGATTGTCAAAAACTCCCATATGATTAAAAGTAAAATATGAAAGGAAACAGAAATGATAAGTTGTCTGCAGCTACAGCAATTATAAGGTAAATAGTTAAGATCCAGAAGTACTCATAGCCAATAAAACAAGACTGTCATTTTAGGTATACAAAGAATATTGACATAATACAGAAATGAGAAGTCAATATAATTAACAGATATAAAAATATTCAATATCACTGAAAATTAAATTCAAAGACAACCCAGAGGTACTGTTTCACACTAACTTTTCCACCACTGCTGGCAAAGATGTTCACACCTGGCTGGCAGCAGAGCAACCTGCTTTTACCCTTGGAAAGCAACAGTTACAGATATTCAACACCAAAAACATCTGGTCATACTCTTAATCTAATAAATTCACAACTAAGGATGTGCCTCATGTAACTAAGCCAGCAGAAGAAAAAGAATATGAATTAAGTATGAAACAATAACATCCTGATTTGCAATTATAAAACAATTTGTAAGCCTGTGAGTAAAAGCCCAAAAGGAGTGTAAGAGTATAAGAATCTCTGTACAGGTAGTAGCCTTTAAGTGATTTCCCAAAAGTTCCCATTCTCACCCTTATCCACTGTGGTATAATAAATGCCAGTGGGAACCACTGAGGGGAAGTCCTGTAACCACCACAAACAGGGCTCTTCTACTCTATACTATATAAGCTAGGCTATCCTCCCTGCTGCCCTTTTCTAATTAGAAAAACCGCACACACCTAACTGTAAGAAAAAATATATACATACATATACCTGACCAATTCACAAATGTGCAAAGTGAACTGCCAATGAGAAACCACTAAACAATGGCCTGCCAATTGTTAGACCACCACTGATGCACTCAATGAGCCGAGCAGCAATTGACTAGCAGGCATGAAGCCCTAGGTTTGCTCCCCAACACTATAAACGTAAAGAAACAAAATACTTTTAACAAAAATCAATGAAGTATGCATATATTCGCATGCACAACTAAAATAAGTTTTCCTTAAATGGTATTTCCATCATATGTTATGCAGTCTACATTTGCTGTCTTTTTTTTTTCAAAATCGTATTTGCATATAATCTAATCAGCCACTAATCAAAAGTTCCCTTTAGTAAATGGGCAAATTCCAGCTATACTCTGAGGCCAAACTATCCCCTTTCCATGGGACACTTCTCACTGACTCTTGTTGCTTTTAGTTGTAGAAACATTGGTATCTAATATGTTTGTGTTCTAGTCCCAGGTTTCTCTAGTTTGGGGCATTACCTATCTATATCCTACTAACCTCTGGAGGGGCTGTAGTCATTTTCAGAAATGATATTAGAATGAGCACATGAGCTGTTCAAGTGAACCAGGTCAATCACGACTGCTTTTCTTTTCCTGTACAACTCTGTTTTCTCTGGAGTTGGTAATTTTTATTTTTGTTTGTTTCATTTTCTATTAATTTACCAACCTCAACTTCAATGTCTGTTATCTAAATCTCTCAGTAAGTTCTATTTCTGTTTCTTCTTCCAGAAGAAATCCCTCTGGGAGCCTCCTGTGATCTCCACTGGTGCCCACCCTCCCTTTTCTCTTCTGGGACATGGCCAACAAGAAGTCCAAACTTTCTGCACCTTTGTGGAGAAACTCATCAGTAGAAAAGCTAAGTTTTGCTGACCAGGTATTTCAGAAGATACTTTTATTCTGCCTTCAGTCTGCACTCAGCTTGGCTGTGTGTAGAACGCTAGGCTGAAGTTCAGTTTCATGGAGAATAGTTAGAAGGCCACATTCACCATCTTCTGTGTTCTGGAGCATGAGATGCCAAAGCCGTAGATCCTCACCTATATATTTCACTGTTTCTTTCTGTGACCTTGCACAATTGTGTCCTGGGCACACTGAAATTTCAGGTGGTGATCTAGATCTAACCACTCCCATGGCGCTTGACATTCATTCCATGGACCCTTTGAACTTTCATTCTAACTTTATCTTCTAGGAAATGTTTTCGTCTGAGATTTTGCCACTGTATTTGTCTCTGTTCTCCCATTTTGTAGCTGCTTTTAATGGATGTGGAAACCCCAGCTGACCTTCTTTTCTAATTCTCTTACTTTTTTGGTCCTATTATCCATTTCTTCATTTTTTTTTTCCAGTACCAGGGACTGGACTCAGCCTTTGTGCTTCCAAAGTAGGTGCCATACCACCTGAGCTAAATTCCTGGCCCTCTCTTCATCTTTTTTGGAAGATGCCTCAACTTTTTCTCCTAGTAATGCTCATGTTTTGCTCTGTCCTATTTTTAATAACTTTTTGTTTTGTAAATGCACCTCTTTCATGTTGTCCTGTTCTTATGTCACAACTACATTATCTCACTTATCTAAGGAAGTGTCTGAGGGTTTTCACCAACAATGTTTTCTGTAAACAGACTTTTGCAATTTGCCCTTTTCCTGTTTGGTTTGCTTTCACATTGGGCTCTTTCGTCACAAGTCCAGTAGTTCTCGAAAAGTCTCATGACTGAGTGACTAAAGGAAGTGAGTCTTCAGGCAGGTGAGTTTCTGTGCAGCGTGACCTGCTGGCTATTTGTGAGGAAATCCTTGCGCTTGGCATCCTCTGTTTTCTCCTGTTAGCATTCTGGGGCTTCTCCAGTGAAGTTAAGGGAATGGCTGTCAGTGTTCGAGGACACCAGTGGGGTTAGAACACTGGGGTGTGGCAGTCTCAACTTATAACCCCCCAAATACCTGGAGTCCCCTAAGATCTCAGTTAAAGTGGGAGAGGTACACATAGCACCAGGTAGAAGGAAAGTAATTTAGAGATATAACCAGTTCAGCTGCTTCCAACCATTCTTCCATCTACCCCTCTGAGTCTCACCTTCTTTCTCCTCCTACTCTCTGAAATAAACCAGCACCACTGATTCCTACATTTTAAGCTTAATCATCCATCTGTGTACTCCAAGCTCAAAATTTTTCTCTTGCTGTCTTCTTTCCCATTTTCCTCAACTTTGTATATTGATTCCTTTTTAAAATTCTCTTAATTTATGTATGTTTTTAACAGAAAGTAAAACTACACATGATGCCCAAATTATTGTTTTATCCATTAAATACCAGAAAGAGGGCCAGGGATATAGCTCAGTGGTTCCGGCACCAGTCTTGCAAGCGCAAGGGCCCGGGTTCGATCCCTGGTAACCACATAACAATACTGGGCGTGGAGACTTACTCCAGCAGCAATCAGTACCACACACCACAGTGCCGGGCGTGGTGGCTCACAGCTGTAATCCCAGCACTCGGGAGGCAGAGGCAGGAGGATTGCTGGGATGTGAGTTTGAGGCTGAGCTCAGGGCCAGCCTGAACTACAAAGTGAGACCCTGTCTCAAAAAAAAAAATACCAGAAAGACTTCTAAGAATATTTAGTTGCCACTTTTTATTTAACAAAGTGAAAAAATAGGGAAGTATAATCTATCAGCATATAAAGAGAAAGAGAAAAAAGAGACTCTACACATGCAATTAAGCTTATTAATCAACTAGTCTTAAAAGGTTACAGTGTGAGTCCAATGTACAGCTGTACCCTGTGGAAATCAAAATCCAGAGACGCTCAATTCCCTTATGTCAAACTATATGTACTTGTCCTGTGCACATCCTGTTATAAATTTTAAATCATCTCTAGATTCTTATCATGCCTAATACAATATAAATGCTTTGTATAGAGTTGCTTTCTGTTTTGTACAGGGAATAACATCAAGAAAAAAAGTCTGTATCTCCCCCAAATGGCACTCCTTAAGAATGAAGTAGCTATCTGTCCTCTCATCTATTGCTTGACACCCCACACCCAGGAAACCAGACTCCAGTGCCAATAGAGACTTCAGAGGGAGGGCAGGCACCTTCAGGCACCACCTGTGAGGTCTCCCCTCCCTACAGCTCCTCAGCACCACTTCCCTCTCTCCCCCTGACTTGTCTTCTTTTGATAATCTCCGCTTTCGATAATGGGGCAATGACTTCCTGGGTAAGACAACACTATCAGTATGGGAGCTGGTGGGAGACGCAAAATCTCAGTCCCCTTAGCCTGTGTTTTAACAAGATCGTGAAACAAGAGTAAAATCTGAAAAGCTCTGGATAGACCCATTTTTGATAGATATGCAAATGAGAGGGAAGAAGACTGAGAGAAACAGACAGTGGAAAAGGGAAGGAAACTAAAGACAGTGGAGAAGAAGAACTGGCTAATGACCGACAGGCCAGGGGCACCCAGGCCATACAGTGCTATCTGACCTTGCACACAGATGGCACACGCTCCCGGGCTTTCTGTGGCTTGTCCTCCAGAGGACTGTTTACACCCTCCAGTGATAGACCACCAGCTCTGTGTCTAGCCATGCAAACTTGTCACCAGGCCTAAAGACAGACTGCAGACCAAGAAACCCCACCTCAATCTCTCAAGTATCCCCCACAGCATGCCACTATGTGGGCTCTACAAGTGCACATCCACTATCTACATATACACAGATGCCACCTGCTCAGAAGGCCCCTGACTCCTGGCCCCTCCCTTCTGATGATGGAAGATCACCCGTGGGGAAGGTCTGAGACCTCTTAACTAGATCCCTTAATTCCACCACCATGCTCCTTTGCCCTCCTCTTTGTTCTGAAGACCCACGTGGCCCCAGTAACAACACCACTGACCCATATCCCAAGCCATAACTGACCTTTCCGCTCGCTGTCTGCAGCCAGCCACTCCCCATAACTCTACAATTCCCTGGCCTAGGAGCCTCAGAAGACTGGCACCCAACCCATAACAGGTCTATCCCACAGGATACCAGGTACAACAGGTAGGCATTGGAGGAGAAGCCTATGAGGGGGTAGGGAGCACAGAACAGGAAGAGGTTCCAGTAGGAGATGAGGCTACTACGGCAGGCAGAGCAGGAGGCACCCAAAGAAATCTCACACAGCAGCCATGCTGTGCGTTGGCCCAAAGGTGCCTCCTCCTCTACAATCAAGAAGCAGCTCTCTGTCTCAGAAGTGAGTGTCTTCTTGCTGAGTCAGAAGTACCTATGTCCTTTGCCAACCTATCCTCAACTACCCAACAGCCCATGCCCAGGCTCAGTTAGACATCAAAGTGGCAGCCACTCACCGGGATCAAGAAATGTCCCTCTACCACAGGAAGACACCTCCAAGCTGACACAGTGCCCTGGCACACAGGTTCCCTAGGGTCTCAAGGGTACCAGGCCCTGATCACCAGTACTAGAATAGCCATGAAATGGAGGTTCAAGGGAGGCGAGGCCACCAACTGGGCCCTGCCAGGCTCTCCAAAGGGCCTGGGGCTCCAAGCACTTGGCTTCTATGTGAAAACACTGAACTTAGCATGTTAAGCTTTGTGAGTTTCCACCACCAAAAACCCACAAGCCAAACCTGCTGAGTTTCAGGGGCATCAAGGGGCCTCCTTGCTAATTTGGTGAGAGGCTGCTTTTGTTACTTCAGCGCTGTCATCAGAAAAGGAACCCAAGGAGGATGTATGTGGGTCAAAGGAGGGTGGCAGGGAGGGAGGGCTCAGTGGAACAACTGGGCCTGCAATGGAGGTCACCCTATCCAGTGATTTGGAAACTATTATTTTCATTACTTTTTAAGCTACAGGAGCCTTCGCTCAAAGAAGCTCTGAGTCAGAAGCTCAGCATGAAGCCACTCTAGCAGGTTGCTTTTCTCTGCAGAGGGCTGGGGAAAAGTGGGCTCCATGAGTTGCCCCCTAGAAAATAATCTAACAGACCCCAAACCCTGAAGAACATGGAGACTCTCCAGGTGATGTGCCCACAATCCCTCCAAGACCAGTGCATCAGGACTGAGGCAGATGAGTAAATGCACATTTTCACAAAGCTGTCCTTCAAAGCAGGCAGCTCAAGGAGGCCCAATGGACCAAATCTAGCACAAGCTGAGTATTAAAACAAGAATTTGTGGTCTCTTCTAAAATACACACAAACATATACACACACACATGCACAACCATGGGTAGATAACAAACGGAGAGAAGGAAGAGCTCCTTACAGATCGCCAAAGGGTGTCAAAGGAATTATAGAATCAGATCATCACCATTCAGAAACCATGACAAAAATAACCTATCCTGTCAAGACTCATCCGTGGGTCCCTGACATAGCTGATGAAAGGCTGACAGGAAACAGCATGTTTCCACAGTCTCAAAGCATTTCCCCACAGGGCACTTATAATTACTAAGAGCAACGTAATAACTTAGCAGATGAGAGACCAACAGACAACACACTGAACAAGTCACCACTCTTCATGTCACTAGTAATCAGTGAAACTGAGTCAAGGTGACACCGTGTGTCTCCCCAGAACACTCACCCAGGACAAGCGCTCCTGCACATCTTGAAAAAAATGCACAACCTGGATCTAACTCTAAGGATCCACTCATGAAGAAACACCAAACTCAAATTGCAGGTGAGTCTGCAAATAACTAGCCTCAAGTCAAAACACAGAAGATGTGGTCCTTTCCCTTCAAAATTAAAAAAAGAAGAAAACAAGCAGACAAAACCTTCTGAGCAATAAACAAACCTCAGGCCCCTGCGGAGACTTTCTGAATGATTCATCACCAGGCTACTCATTCAAACGCACAGCTTCAGGGCAGCACCTACACCCAGGTGAGGCAGGACCTGCTCACAGCAGCTGCGCCCACCCCACTGCTCCAAGGCTGGGGAGAGGTCACCCACTTGGCCCCACCTGGCCCTTCCAGGCCTGTGGGCTGATTATGTGTACTATTTTTCCTCTGCCATCTCTCACAGCAGGATGTGGGAGCGACACTGTCCAGCTGCCCCACATGCTGATGCTCAGGATAAATTTTGAAAACCTGGGTCTAGGCGAGGCCATGAGGCCCCTTTACGGAGTCCTCCTACATGCCCCAGGCAGGGGCTCCAAAGAGAAAAAGGCTTTTCCTCCTCCAGCTGCACAGAAACACAGAGAGTGTGGCCAGTGCTCAGCACCACCAACAAAATAGACAAGAACCAGAGGTCAGCACGCTGTGTGCCTCTAGCTTGTGGAGGACTGGGTGAGCGCTGTGTCCCCTCAGCAGCAGTCGCATTAGGCTGGAGGTCCAAGGGCTCCCCTCTCCATACAGCAACCTGCCTCAGGCAGAAAGGCCCTGCTCTGGGAGGTGACCTCACACTTGAATAGTCCAGACACCACTGTGCACAGGCACCCAGAATGATGCTGCGGACGACTCCAGCACAGAGTGGGGCCTGGCCAGGAGCCACACTCAGCTCCTTCTCCTACACAGTGCCAGGTCATCCTGGAAGTCCAGCAGGAAGCTGCTGTGACCTGCACTTGCTAAGGACACCACATCTAGAAGAACGTGGGTTTGGGAGCAACGGCAGGGCCTGGCAGATACGGAAACAGGCAACCAAGCCTGCTGTGGGCCCACACTCTCTGACCCCTCACCAGAGCCACTGTCGGTTGCCTGCAGCCTGCCCTGGAGATGGTGCCAATACAAAACTCTTGCAGGGCCATAGTCCAGCGCGATCCACTGCCAAGCACCACAGATGTTCCAAGGGGAGAACAAGCACCTCTGAGGGAGAAATAACTTTGCTCCATCAACTGGGTTTCTACTGGCTGCTGTGGAGCAGATATGTGGCCACCAGCATCTGACCTGCATGCCTGATGGGGTCTGGAGTACGCTTTGTGGGGGCTGCTCTCTTCCTACTGCCCCAACACAGACACTCAGAAGACAAGATTATACATATTTACGCCTCTCCTCAATTTTTCATAGCTGAGCCACAAGGATTATGGCTGTAAGATGTTTAAAAATCTTTGGACCAAAACTGTTCACTTTGCTACAACATACTGTGTCTGATGGCAAACCACACACTCCCCACACCTCATGGCATCCTGGACAACCACAAATCCTTCCCTGTGGCTCCAGCAGGACCTGGCTCCTGGCCTCCAAGCAGCACAAAGCCTAGAGACAAAAGGTTTACAACAAACAACCTTGACAAAGAAGGTATGAAAAATGAAGCCTACTGGGGAAAAATTAACAATACCAAGTGCTGAAGCATGTCAGAAGAGAAAAGAAGCAGGGAAAGCATGCAGTTTTTAAAACCTGCAAATCAATAGTGGGAAACTGCTGACAGGGACTGAGAAGAATCTGGCACAAGTCTGAGGAAGGTTAGCAGATCAGCCCTCAATGGAACCCAGAAGGGCAGGAACCCAGCAGGAGAAAGGTCTTGCATCAAAGACTAGCCTCACCACCACCCTTCATAAAGCAGGCAGCACTGGAGTAAGAGCCACCTAAAGTTTTTGTAAATTGACAGTCCCTCTCAGAAGTGTTTATTTGAACTTCAACATACACAAAACATCTTTATACAGAATGCTCTGAGTTTTCAACAAAATGCAAACAACACCTAAATCTAATTCTGATCCTGTCCTCTAGGTGGAAAGGATGGGGCAGGTGGGGCTGGGCAAGAAGTACCAGATGGCAGGGAGGCTCCAGTTACCCCTCCTGCCCTGGAGATGACCTCGCCAGCGGGCTTCCAGCCAAGAGGGCTTCCTCAGCGCCAGACTGGGATCCCTGCTCGACCTCACACACCCAAGGGAAGGGGCCGCAGAGTCAAAGCTGCCAGACACATTTACAGTAGACAACGTTAAGGATGACAGAAGGAAGCCTGAAAAACCACAAAGC
Source organism: Petromus typicus (assembly GCA_004026965.1). Classification (NCBI taxonomy): domain Eukaryota; kingdom Metazoa; phylum Chordata; class Mammalia; order Rodentia; family Petromuridae; genus Petromus; species Petromus typicus. The sequence continues at coordinate 48,025 of PVIR01006581.1, forward strand.
AGACTGAAGACTGTGTGGAGAATAACAAGGGGCCAGGGCTTCGTAAACTTGAAAGTGCAGGTGGGTCACCTGGGGCTCTCTTGAAAGGCAGATTCTGATTCAGCAGGTCTGAGGTAAGGCTCCCAGGTGAGGGCCACTCTGCCCAGCAGCAGGTCTGTGGGGGGGGGGCACCTTTGCCCAGAGAGGATGGAAGATTCCTGAAAGAACAGGCCACAGCACTAATGCACAGAAGGAAAACAACCATGAAAGGAAGTGCATCCTTACTGCACTGGTCTTACAGGGACACAATCAGAGTTCAAAGAGAATTGTTTTAATTTTGGAATTTGTTTAGTATTGTAGCGCAACCCACTGGTTCATCACAAGTGTGCAGGTGTGTTTTGTTTGTGCTGCTGGGGATCAAACCTAGGCCTTGTGGACACCAAAGCCCCTGAGTCACAGCCCCAGCCCATCACAGGTCATCTTCAGCCCCACGTCACAGCTGTGAAGTCTCCTTTAAGCCAAGGAGGACCGAAGCCTGCTCTGGGCCCCTGGGACTTCTTCCAGAAGGCAGGGGCCAGTGCCGCCCAAGACAATGGGAGGAAAACAGCAGCTGGGCAGTGGCTGGAGGAGTGGAAGGAGGTCAGTGGAGAGGTAAGAGGCCAACATCCCACCCTAAAGGGGTTGAAAGAGGGAATATTTCCCCTCCTGGAACCTGGACAAAATTGAAACCCAACCCCAATCCTAAGGGAGAAAAAAAGGGATATTTAAGTACAGAGGGTAGTTCTGTCTTTCTGTTTGTACTAATTGTCTGGCCTCATTTTGACAAGAGGTAAAATGAAAAGTTCCACTTCTCTGTCCCTGGGTCCAACTTCACAATGGAAAGCTGCTGTTCTAATAAACAGGCAGAATGTGGTGCTTCCAAGAAAGGAGGCAAGCTGGGGTCTGGTGCACAAAGCACAGCCTCTGAGAACTCGCACTGCATGCCTGGGCTCAGTGCTTCACCAGGTTTCTCTGGAAAACAAGACCTGCACTAAGATGACTGTCCACCCTTCAGAACTCAAAGAAGAACCAGCAAGACAGAGGCTCATTCATTCACCTGAGGACAGGCTCTTCCCAAGGCCCCTGAGCCAGTGGAACAGGGCAAGCCAGCAGCTGACTCTTGCATAAAACCAGAAAGGTCACGGCTGACACCTTTCCAAGTTCACCTGAGAAATCTTTCCTTCTGTCTTCTAGGCTAAAACCCAGGCCCAAAGATACTGTATACTAACAGGGTCACCTAGCAAGCCAAGGCTGGATTCACAACTGAGCCATTACCTTGTCCTTCTGAGCACAGTGAGGCCTCAAACACACTTGTCCCAAACTTGTTTGGTACAACTACGCTAGAAGTGGCATCTGTGTTTCATTCACTTGACAGTGAATTCCAGGTCTTATGACTTTTAGTCTCAAGGATGTCACAACATTTGCTGAAATAAGGACGCCAAGGCTTAAAACTCTCCAGGCTGAAACTTTCTAATTTGTCAGCGTTGGCTGATAAGAGTGTCAGGTAAGATGGACAAATGGCTGATCTGAAGATGGATGGGTTTCGAAAGGGCAAAGGAAATTGTTCTGTACAAAACAACTCTGTATTCCAAAGTCCAGTGGCCCCTAGAGACTCCTGTACAGTTTAGAGCAAGATGCAGAAGAGGCTGGGACAAGCACACTCTGCAAAGAAGGAGGTCAGGGAGTCACAAGAGAGAGGCTCCCAGCCCCGCCTGCAACCACAGTGGCTCACAATGGAGCCCTGGAGAGAACACTCCTGCCAGCCAAAAGCTGAGGGAAGGGAGACAGGAGGAGAAGGGGCCAGGGGTGTTTCCCCTCCAAGTCAGATTTGAAAAACCCCTACGATTAGAGCAACAAAATAACCTGTTTCCTGCAGCAGTCACTGATGACCACACCAACTTCAAGGACATTCAGTGCACACAGGAGTGGCATCTTCCACCAGGGGAATAGCAGGAACTCCTCTTCCCTCCCCTGACACAGCCACACATGTACCTCAGTGACCAAAAACAGGTGTGCACGCGCCCTATGTGTCCTCACCGTGCCAGCTACCATCGCATCCAGTAAACAAAGGGAAGCCTTAGCCCCACTGGGAAATGAGGCTACCGCTGGAGGAACTAGGGTATGGCCCGGGCACTGGTGTGCCTTTGGTGCCATAGCCAGATCGCCACTAGGCAGGCTCTGGCCAGTGCAGGATGCCCATGGCCCGATGCCCATGGCCCGATGCCCGCCTAAGCCTGAGATGGCAGAACAAAGGAAAGCGGCTTCAGCTCAGGCAGTGGGGGCGGCTTGCCAATGAGCAGGCTTTTCTACAGCTGAGTGCTTGAGTAGGAATGAGGGACATGGACATGGAGTGAGCACAAAGGGACATGGGGGCCACAAAACTGACAGCAACCCACGCATGTGCCTGGCCCCCACCCAAGAGCACAGCTGGCCTGCAGGGCTCAGGCAGAACACCCGAAGGTGGTGGGCAGGCAGCAGGCAAGCTGGCCAGGCTATCCTGCTTATCCTAGCTGCTGGGACATGTATCCGGGGCTCCAGGCAGTACAGGGCTGGGAGGGCAGTCGGAGCCTGACAGAGGTACCTAGAGGTCCCTCTGGTCCCGGGGAAGGAGAGGGCACAAGGGTAAGACAGGGCCCAGAGTCTGAGAACATGGCAGGGTCCAGGGGCGGCCTTCAGCTGTCTACATTGGAACACAAGGGGTTCTAGCAACAATAGCAACACTGGCCACTCCTTCCTCACTCCAGTCCCCAGCCCCCAAAATCCACAATGGGAGGCAGCAGGAAATCAGGGCAGAGCCATGAATAGTTCTACTGTCAGTGCCCAGGCCCCACCTCCTCAGCACCACAGGTCAGGCCTGAGGCCACTAGGCCACAATGGAAGCCTCTGTGCTGCCAGGGCCCAGGCCAGGACAACAAAGCTGCGGGCAGGGAGCTCCGTATCTCTCCCAGACTGTGTCCCTGCAGTAGTGAGGAGGAGGGGGCCGAGCAGACACAGCCACAAGCCCACCAGGCCAGGGCCCATCAGCGTGGCTACTAGTCAGCCAGCTCTAAATCTCCCTGCTTCCTGCCCTGCCCTATCTCAGAGCAGCCAGAGCCCCGCAGGACGAGGCTGTGGTCAGCTCGGAGGCACACAGGGGCTTGAGGACAGGAAAAGGGCCAGAAGGCTTCCAGGACAGGAGGGAGGAGCCTCCCTCTCTCACTGCCCAACCCATCCCCGGAAGGAAAACCTCCTCTGTCCCTGGCCCTGCTTCTGCTCTGAAAGGAAGCACTGCTCAAAACAGAATCTATTATTTACTCTGTGCCTCTTACTAATGCCCATCAGAGCAGACAGGAGATGGGAGACATCAGAGCAGAGGTAGACAGAGAGTGGCCAAGGCAGAGGCCTGACCCTCACTTCAGCCCTGCGCCTGCTCTTCTATTGCAGAAGACCAGCTCCAGCTTAGTTTTCAACCAAGGTTCCTGCTTCATACCCACCCAGGTCCTGCCAACTCCTAGGGAAACTAAAACTCCCCTGTGAGCAGCCAGTTCACCCTCTGAGCCAGCCTAGGCTGGCTGCCTCCTCACACTTCCATACACAGGCCTCAGCCAAAGGCTGTAGAGACCACAGGGAGGAGGCAGGCTGGATCAAACTGGGCCAGAGATAAGGATGGCATAGACACCTTCCCTCCCAACTGTAGTTGGCTAGGAAGCAGCAAAAACTTAAGAAACTTCCATTCTCCCTCCAGGACCCACAACAGCACGTTCCTTCCTGTGAGGTATCAGTGCCTCAGCTCCACAAGTAGACACTCAACATGGAGGCGCCTGAACCTAGGCCTGTGGAAACAAAATGCTGCACGCAGCCTCCAGGTCCATCACCAGAGAGCAGCGCAGCAGAACTGCCTGCTGCAGTTACTGACTAGATCTGCCCACCGACACACAGGCCAGCATAGGAGCCAGAGTGCCACCATGGGAGTCTGGAGGAGGAGCCCAGGCACGCCTGGCTGGGCCTGCACATCTGGTGACAAGGCCTCAGGGGAGCAGAACTGAAGGGCGCAGGACAGAAATAGGAATGTTCACTGTTTCTTACCATGTACATTATGTTTTAAATGGAAAAGTTAAACCTCAATTAATATTTTAATGTCTAGGCATGAAATATTTGCCCTATAGTCTTCTCCAGGCTGTTTCTGCTACCCCCAAGAACATGAAGCCCTGGGGGAGGGGAAGGGGAGTGCCAGCCTCGAAGCCAACTCACTCCTTGCTTACAACTCCAAATCTCAAAATAGAAAAGTTTTCCTGAAAGCGAGAATAAGAACAGAGTCTGACAAAAGCAGAAAGAAACTGAAGTTATCCCATCCAGTGGGACCCCCAGGTCCAGGTGACACCTGTGTGAAGAAGCTTAGGGGAGGTGTCCCCAACTCACCCAAAAGCTCAATATCCTGGTGTTAGGAACCAACCCCACATCAGCAGCTAAAGAAAGCTATTTCAACAGATTTCTAGGCCTGGCTCCACTCCAAGGACAACCTAAAAACAGTTTCTACAAAATCCCAGCTCAAAACCCCCATCCTTTAACCGCTATACTCCATGTAACTTTCAGAAAATGGAAGCTACAAAATGGAGTTGTGAAGCACATTTGTGTATTTATTCCTTGCTAACGGGAAATGGCTGTGTGGCTTAAAAGCCCCCTTTAACTGGTGATCCATGATAGTCTGCACTCAAGAAGGTCTGATGTATTTCCTCCACATTACTCTGCCCCACAGAATAACAAAACTCTTCCGGTCTCGCCTGCTGCTAAGGGTGTGTGACACACAGCCATTAGAGCCAGGACTGGCCAGATTACTGATGGAGACAACCGGACTGCAGGCAGTGGTTCAGAAGAGCATGGTATCACTTCAGGGCATCACAGCAGGCACACTTCCCAGGCCTCCAGGGCACAGCCTGCCTGAGTAAGAGGCCAGGGAGCGGGGAGGGGCATGCTGGCTCCTCTGTCTCGCAGACCTTAGTGATGACTGCTAAGTGTTCAACAAGTAGTCTCCACACCAACATCTAGAAGCCCCGTCTCACTACAGGAAGAGTCCTGCTTCCCTCGGGGGACCAGAGCAAGCCTCCCTGCATGGTGTTTCTGGAGTCTGACAACCTTCCATTAGACCAAGGCCAGTCCAGGCCAGTCCCCGTCCAGGTTGCCCTCATCCAATCCTGTGACGCTGCAGCTGTGAGCTACCTGGCAACCTCATAGGCCTTTCCACAGAGGGCAGTGCCAGGGTCGCCCTAAGCCAGAAGAGTTCTGCACAGACCCTGCCACCCTGCCCCAATCTGGGTGCATTCCCTACGCAGCACTACCATGGACTCTTTTCTCCGCATGCGCCCTCAAAACTCATCCTGTTTACACCATCACTTGTCTTTCACAGGAAGCATCTGGGACAAGAGGCAGTGATAGTGGAAGGCAAGCGTGGCGGCAGAAAGCAGGGCTCTGTCACCTGCCCTCCTTCTGCAAGGCTGGCAGCAGGCGGGAAGCTGGGCAGGCACCACACGGAGCCGACAGGAGGCTGCTTCTCTTCCCACAGCAGGCCTGGAATCTGCAAAGCTGGCAGCCCCCATACACAAAGACAGGCTGGGCCATCAGGTCATCAGTGCAGGAGGCTGGTGAGAGCCAGGCCTGGCAAGGAGCAGGGTCCGACCCAACAGAGGTACAGAGATGACAGAACACCAGGTCACTAGTGGAGAAACGAAGGTGGCTGGATGCCAGTATCTGAAGGCCGCAGACCAGGGAAGGAACTGATGGGACTCCCAGGCGCTCTCACAAGAAGGCCACACAGACACTGCAGGCTAGGCACCAGCTAGACAGGTGAGACACCAGGTTGGGGGAGGGAAAGAGAGAATGCAAACCTGTCAGACTGGTTTTCCCAGGACCGGGAGGGCAGAAAACCCAGGAGCTTGTTTCGGCTGGGCAGGGGTCCTGGGTGGCAGCTGAAGCCCCTAAGTGCGCAGAAGCCCACCAGGCTGGCAGGAAGGACTTAGGGACAGGAATCAGCAGAAGCTCAAAATACAAGGGACATGTCTCTAGAAACAAGTGACCCCTTCCTTACAAGGACAGACACCCACAAAGCCACAAAGAGAGCTGCCACTCCCCGGGGATGGGTGCCAGCACAACACCCACTAGCAGGCCTGCACACAGGACACCAGAAAAAAATTCTGCCCTTCACCAAACTTTGGTCACATTTTCTGAGTCCTGGAATCAACTAGTTCTTACCCTGGACTTCAGTCTTTATCCTGCTAGTGAGTTTATTTTCAATGTTCAAGCAAAGTCCTCATGCTCCACCCTCCATGGTGATCACGCCACCCCCACAATGATCGTGGCAGCCTGCCTCCAGCAAGAATTGTGTTAGGTTCATTCAGCAAAGTAACCCCCTACTCACTTAGAAATTTTCCAAGATCCCAGCATGTAAACTGCTCCTTGGCTTAACTTCATATTCCTTCCTCCACTGTATCTGGAGCTGAGCCCATCTCTCTCCTCTACAGCCTGCTTAACCTATTAAGGAATGCCACACTAACATTTCCTTACCCATGGAAAACTCCTCAACTAGACCTATTACTTTCACTCCTCAACAAAGCCCACACTTGGGCCTTCCCTCCAACCCCTAATAGCAGACTCCAGACTGAAGGGCTGAACCAGACTGCTAACCCTTAGGGTAGCCAGAGACCAGACAGGTCAGGGAGAAGACATAGTGGTCTCTCAGCAGGCAACTACAGCCTCTCCTCAGAGCAGCCAGTCTGGGAGGCCAGGAAGGAGCAGGACCTGGAGCATATAGCTGAGGCCACCGTGCACCCAGGTTAGGGACAAAACACCTTTCTGCTGCCTAGAGCCACACCATGGAACACACGTTGTATGGGTCCTTTTTCCTCTCACAGGAAGACCCACATCTGTCCCCCTCATTTTCTGGTGCTTTAAGCGCAAGGCTCTGCTTCTCAACTACATGCCTTTGGACCTACTGCTGCCCTCGCCTATACCGGATAAGCACTGGTGAAGGGCCCTCATTCCCTTCCAGCTGCTGGAAGGGTATGCTTGGAGCTCTGAATTTCTCAGAGCATTTTTTAGTACTCTCCAGGCCCCAGAGCCCACATGTACAGTGTATGTGAGCATATCTGGCACTTATCTCCAGTGAAAACTCAGGAGAAGGCACACCAGCCCCCGGCTTGACCCTTCCCCAGCTCCTCTGCATGTAGGACAGGCACCCACAGATCTACCCCCTGCCACAGGACAGTCAGAGATGGCACTGGGAGCTCACCTCCTACCAGGACCCTATCAGCCACTTTAAAGAGAAGTGCTGTGGTTGTCAGCCAGCCCATGTAGGCTGGCAGAGCCTGAAGCAAGAGGAGGCTGTCACCTGCCCTCCAGCTGATGGACATGGGTGCCACGCTTTTTCCCTGGCTACACAAAGGAGCCAGCACAGGCTCTGGGAAGTGAAGATTCAGCTCCAGCCTGCCCAGGCCCACTGCTACTCTCGTTACCAGGTTAGCTGCCTCCTAAAAGAAAACCACAGCCCCACCCTGACCAGCCCAACCCCGCCAGGACCAAGGGTGGAGGAAGTAGGGTTCCCGGAGCAGCTACAATCAGCACTTTGCTTCGAGCCACAAGACAGATGGCCTAACAAAAGGACCTCTGGCCTTGCTTCTCAAACCTGAACTACATCTTACACTACAGCAACTCTGAGACAGGAAGAGAAGACTTAATTCTGCTCATATTACAGATGAGATAATGTGACCCTTTGGCCTAGGTCACTCAGATGGAAAGCAACAGACATCAGTCACTGACTGGTGGTACACACCCACCTGTAGGGCACAGGTAGGGAGTATGCTTGAGCCTTGCCTGGGCAACATAACAAGATTCAGTCTCAAAAAAAAAGAAGATAAGATTAGAAAGCTGGCTTTCCCACAGCACACTCTGCAGGCTGGATAGTGCTATCTGAAAGGTGTGAGGCACCGAACACTGCCCACTGGCCAGGTCCTGTGCCAAAACCAGGGCAGCCACTCTTCTGTCTAACGCAAAACATTCACTATTAAGAAAGGAAATGGATAGGAAGACTATGAAGCCTAACTCGGGTTCACAGTCAGAGGATACACTGCCCTAATAAAAGATAACGCCAAAACACAAGAAAAAAAAATGCTAGGGCTCACCTAGGACAAAGAGTCTCCAAATACTGGTCTAGACAGCTCCCTGGGGGAACCAGCCAAGAGTGGAACTGCTGGAGACCATCAACACCAGCAGATGGGAACCAAGGACTTTGGAAGAAGAAGAAATACCGGATGCCTAAGGACAAAGTCAACCATGGAGCAAAAGAACCTGGGGTCTCCCCACCTCCACCAGTACCTCCTGGTCCTGATGGCTATCACCAGAGGCCAAGCAGCTGACCAATATTCAAAAGCAAAGCCACAAGGTGGCTGTTTCCTCAACTTCCTGCCCAACCTGCCATCCTACCTGAGAAAAGAAATGCAGTTCGCAGGTCTCCCTTCAGTCACCTTACACATCACCCTGATGTGCAAACTCAGAGTCCACAGAGGAAATGGGGAAGGCATGGCCATTAGGTGTACTTCTACCAGCTCCTGCTTCCAGGACAGGTGACGGCCCCTACTAGCCACACCAGGCAGGGGCAGGGAGTGCAGACTGTCTACGGATCAGAAGCCTGAGCATCGAGTAGAGAAAGAACCAGCTTTCTTGTGGGTACTAACATTTCTCTTTAATGAACACTAGGATCCAGTAGCAGGAAACAGGGATCAGCATCCCATTCACAGTTTCTGGCACCAGGCTTGGAGCTGAACATGTGCTAAGTAAAAAGTCCTTACCTAGCACTCATCCTTAGTCATTAGGGCTTACAAATGAATAAATAAATAGCAAAACACCCAAAGAACTCAAACAACTGTAAGTCTAGGACCAGAGGACAGAGAAGGAAGTTGCCTTTATAAACCACTTCTTACTACCTCAAAATGTATCCTGATTGCCACATCTCTGCCTCCCAAACGTGACACAATCCTCTTATCTTGGTGTTTCTTATGAACCTATACACAATGTTCCTGGTAATACAGAAACAATGACATGAGGACCCATCACTTGGGAAGAAGCCACAGAGAACAGAGTGGCAGATAAGTATTAGGCACTGGTGTGATCCACCAAAGCCTTCTGATCTTCCCTTCCCCACTTTGTAAGTAAGTCTGACCTTATGACTTTTTTGGCCAATGAAATGCCATTTCCAGGTGGAAGCTTTAAAAGCCAGTTGAAACTTACCCTGCTTTCTGTCTCTCTGTCCAAGTGACCAAGAATGTTCCAATGAAACCAGTGTGGGTTCTACAGTAAGGACAACATAAAGCAGGGGGATATATGGAGTGAACCAGCAATAAACCATTGTTGCTTTAAGCCTCTGAGACTGTATCAAACAGACCTGGCCTTTGAGAACAGAAGCTGTACCATCAGTCCAGCAGAAGGGCATCGGGGAGCCTAGCTCTACAGAGATGCTTCCAGAAGCAGAGCTCTAAGGGCACCTGTCCTACACAGACTCGCTTAGTAGCTCACTGTGAGCCAGGCTCTTTCAGATTACTCGAATTCAATCATCTCTGGAGGAAAGCACTATCTACATTAGAAATGAAGACATCCGCCTCACAGTAAGACCTCAAGCCAGCCACTGGTGACCTTTCTGGGCCCCACATTCCTCACCTCTTAAATGGGCCCATTATCATCTGTCACATTGTTGTTTTAAAGATTAATTAAGTAAGCTAAATACAGTCTGAGTAAATACTAAGCCTTAAAAAACTCACTATTACTACAACAGTAAACTTTCCACATATTTGCAGTAAGCCTGCCTATAACCTCCACTGGATTCCCCAGCCTGGAAGGATGCCCCTCACAGGTGCTGCCGAAGCTGAAGCTGCACAGGGTCAGCCTGAGTACACGGTGGCCTTGAGTGAAGCCTGAGGAAACAATTCTGAAACCCAGGGCTTCCCTGGGCCCCAGCCTCCCAGGGAATGTTACTGCCCCAGCTTGCAAGGCAGGCCCTGCTCCTCCCTCCCACACAAGGCCTGAGCTTGCCCTTCTGCTCCCAAACAAGCAAGGGCGGAGCTTCTACCTGTCTACAGAAACTAGCACAGCTGCCTGGCTAGGAAGTGAGAGATCTTTCAACCCTCCGTGCCCTCGTGGCAACCACAAACCTCCAAGCGCCCTGAACGATGTTTCTAAGCTGAGATCAAGATCAGGTCAGTAAATGCTACAGGTCCAGTGTGGATTCCAAGACCCTGCAGAATACAGGTGCCGAGGGAGTCCTGCACTACAGTCAGTGCCTGAGCAGCACCACGCACCCCACAGACTCTCAGTCTTGCTTTGTGAAATGAACTGAAGATCAAGTCAGGTGGCCAGAGCAGTGGACACAAACGTGTAGGGCGATGTATACAGACAGAAAGTCTCCAACTAAGGGTGGCCGGCAATGGAGGATGAAGAGGAGAGGAGAGGGAAGGAGAAAATCACCTGGTGGCCTGGTTTCCCAAGGCCTAATCCCCAGACATCAGAAACCCACAAAATCACACACAAAGCTTGAGGACAGCTGTGGGAGGGGCCAGAAGGGCTTAGAGGGCTGCACCGGAGTCTGGGCTTCATTCTGAGGCTGCCAGGGCCCAGGATGATTGATCCCTCACAGGAAGGGGCTCCACCAACCATGGGCTGGTCAATGTGGGGCCCTTCGTTCCCACCCAGGGAAGGATGATCCAAGTGCCAGGGGCACCGACTGCTTCCTGTGTCCCACAGGCAGGTAGCTAACCACTCCTACCCACGTCCAAAAATGGGCCCCTGGGGAAGAGGAGTTCCTTGATGGGAGATAGCTGCAGGGGTCCACGATGTTCCAGATACCCACATGGGTGCCTGGGAAGCGCAGCCGTCGACACCAGTAGGCTCTTCTCAGTGGGACCAACTTAAGTCCTGGGGGCACGTGTTCCGCGAGTGCGGGCGTCGAAGTCACAGCACACAGAACATACACGGAAACACATGCTCCACCGCCCGCACTCACACCTCTCATGGACCGGGGCTAACCCAACTCCACCCAATCACAACCCCACGACCAAAGCGCTGGCAGGTCAGGGGTCACAGGAAAGCCGGGTCGCCCCCTCCCGAACTCCTACACCCCGTAGCGGAGAGGGTGGTGTGGGGTGCACATCCGGCGGGGCGCGGTGGGGTGGGGCTCCCTGCCTGGTGGGCACCAACGTGGGCCCGAGGGCCCGGGTCAGAGGGCCGCCGCCCGCAGGGAGGCGCTCGGGGCAAGGACTGGCGGGCGCAGCCTCCCTCCGCACGCCCCACCCTCCCTGGCCAGGGGCGCCTCCGGGGAGCCCGCGACGACTTCGGAGCTCGGGTTCGGTCGGCGGGATCCACGCTACGGCCTCCGGTCCGAGGGCGAAACAGGCGGACAAAGCCAGCGCCGCCCGCAGGGCCGCCCCCAACCGACCCAGCGGGCGCCCACGGGGCGGGCCGGGAGCCGGGGCAGCGGCCCTCGTCCCCGGAGAACGCCCAGGAGGGCCGGACTCAGACAATGAGGGCCAGGCCCGGCGCTCGCGGCTCGCGCTCCACTCACCCGGGCGCGGCGGCGGCAGAGGCGGCGGCGGCAGAAGCGGCGACAGGCAGCCGGGTCGGCCGAGGAAGTTACAGCAAGTTCGGTAGCGCCAGGCGGGAGGGCGCGACTCGGGCCGTCCGAGCGGCGGGGCGGGGCGCGGAGGGGCGGGCCGGGGGCGCGGCGCCTGGCGGCGACGGAGGAGCACGCGCTGCTCCCAGCACCGCCCCGCGCGGCCCCGCCTGGCCCCGCCCCCGCGCCCCGCCTCACCTGGCCCCGCCCCTCCCGCCCGCCCAGAGCGCTCTCGGGAGGGCCCGCCGCCCCGCCCCAGCGCGCGCTCCGGCCCGCACCCTCCCCCGCCGCTTTCCCCGCCCACCTCTCGGTCTCGCCCCGCCCACTCCGCGCGGCCAGAGCTGAGCTCGCAGGCTGCCGACCCTGCTGAGCCGGCGCCGAGTGGTCGGTTAGCCTTTGTCCCGCGCCGCAGCTTGATGCACGGGCTGAGCGTGGACCCCGGCGGGCGCGCTTGACTGCAGCCTCCCCTGACCGGCCCCGAGCGGGCGAGAAGCCGGAGCCGTGGGAGCCACGTTTCCAAGGGCGCGGGGTCCGGTCGGGGCCGGGAAGATGGCCGTGATGACTGAGGCGCCCCTGCCTGGGCCTTGGAAGCCCGAGCCTAGGAGCTTCACGAGGGCAGTCAGTGAAGGCTTTTATGCCTTTGCTGCCGAGCAGCGAGGCCTTGCGTGTTCAGCCTTGATGCTGAAAATACCACCTTCTTTCTGGCCTTCTGAGGTCTGTTGCTCGCGCCCTGCTGAGAGGCAGCACCGCCCGACCTGGCTCTCGGGGCAAGGGGCGCCGGGTGCGGCTTCCCGCCGGCTGGCCGGCTGCTTCCCGGGGCTGTAAGAGGTGCACCGCCTTTTCCCACAAGCCGCCAGGAGCGGAAGTCCGATGGAAAGAGACAATCTTGGCATGGCGACCGTTGAGTCCGTTCCTGTTTATTTTTTAACTAAAGGGACGGAACTCAGCTTGCCTCTGGGACCCCCACCCCGTGGCTCAGCCTACCTCTGGCGAAGCTGTCCAAGGGGTCACCTCAGCAGATGCTTCGTTGGGTGCTGGATAGATGCTGGTCCTGTCTCCCCTCTCGGGATACAGCCGCCAAAGCCTCTTGTTCCATGCAGTTTGTTTTTAGTGGAAAAGGCAAATGAATAATTGCAAGTTGAAGTAAATATTGAGATAAAAGCAGGGCTAGAATAGAAAGTAAGAGCTGCTTTAGATGGAACAGGCAGAGAGGGTCTTTGAGGAGGAGTCAAAGGAATAAAGGTAGCTAGGAGGAAGGTGACTGAGACGCTCACCTGGAGAGCTGCGGCGCCAAGCTGCCAGGCAAGGCAGGCTCTGTGCAGAAACCAAAGGAAGATCGGTGCGGCCGACGCATCAGGGAAAGAGGCCCGGATGAATTAGCCCCATGGACTATTTCGGTTTTCACAGAATAACAGGTTCTGACTTACTGCTGTGACAAGAATAAATTTAGTGCGCGTCAGGTAGAAATGACGGCAGGGAGCCAATTAAAACATCGCCTTAGTCCAGGCCAAAGAGGACCAGTGGTTTGAACCAAAGTGGTAGCCATGCTAAAATGAGAAAGAGGCAAGTTGGACTTAACAGGACACGCTGATACCCAAATGAGGACATAAGAGAAGAATGTGGTGAAAGCAGGGTGACTTTCAAGATGATTCGGGGGAGGGGTGAGTAGCGCCTCATTTACTGGGTGAGGTGGCCCCAAGGAAAGGGGCCGCCGAAGCAAATTGGAACATGAAGAATTCTGAGGCTGAGATGCCTATTAGCCACTCAGCAAACAGAACAGTGGGAGAGGATCTAGGAAGTGTGTGAGTTTGGGTGGAGATTGCTAGATGGCCCTAATAGCTGTTCTCTTTCTTTCATAATAAAAGTGTTAATGCTATCTGACCATGTGGCTTCCCAGAATTAAGGCATCTATGTCAGCCTCTCCTAGAGCTACATAGGGTCATGTGACCCCTTTCTAGCCAATAGGAAGTAGAGGGTTCCCTGTGCACCTTCTAAATAGGCCTTAAAGGAAAGCAATGTGCTTCCGTAGCCATTGCTATTTCCTTTCACTGGGATGCATGGACCAATGGCTGGAGCTTTCTCTGACAGTTAGGCTCTAGTGAGAGCCTTGTGCTGAAGCTTTTAGTGAAACAAGTTAGCATCAGTTATGGATTTCTAATGTTTACATCATCAAACACTGATATGCCTACTTCTTGACTTTGTACATGAGAAAAATTAATTTTTGTCATGTTTAATTTTGTATTTTCTGGTGCTTGTAACCACCTCTAATTTTACCTTGTCAGAATACACGGGGGTTGGATGGTATATGTGAGCAAGACCAGGTTTGCATGAGAGAACAGGAAGGAGCAGTGATTCATGAAGAGGTTGGAGAAGGGACGTGGGCACTCATGAAGGCGGAGACACTCCCTAGTTATTGAGAAGAGGGGCGGGGAGGCTGCGATGGTTCTGGTGGGGAGAAGAAATTTTGTTTGTTTGTTTTGTTTTATTAAGACAGAGCCTCGCTTTGTAGTTCAGGCTGGCCCTGAGCTCAGCCTCCAACTCACATCACAGCAATCCTCCTGCCTCAGCCTCCCGAGTGCTGGGATTACAGGTGTGAGCCACCACGCCCGGCACTGTGGTATGTGGTACTGATTGCTGTTGGGTGTGACTCTCCATGCCCAGTATTTTTTGTGGTTACCAGGGATCGAACCCAGGCCCTTGCGCTTGCAAGACAGGTACCAAAGCCACTGAGCTAAATGCCTGCCCAGAAGATGGGTATTTTTACCTGATGATTTCTGCTTAATCCTGGAAGTGAACAAAATCGAGTGTAGAACAAGGAGCAAGGAGAGGGAAAAGCCACCTTTGTGTGTCTGCCCAGAGAGACGGTTCCTTTCTGAGCCACGTGGCCACAGGTCCTGCCCATCCCAGCCCTGCAGGCCCCCTGGACAGCCCTGTCCCCACTTCCCTGCTCCCAGCTGTCCTAGGAGACTCACCACCCTGCATTGTTTCAGCAGCACCTCGCCATGTGGATTCTGAGAGCATCAGGGATACTCCCTGCAGAACAGTCCTATATTATTTTCCTTTATTAAAAAATGAGATGAATTAGGATAGGACAGCTCCGACCCATACAGTGTTTGCATCGTAACCCATGATTTACTTTGTGGGCTATCCTCTAGAACTGTAATTGCCAAGAATGTGGCTGAATTATAGTGTAGACTGCAAGTCTAAAGTAGGGATTGTGGAGCAAGAATCAGTACGCGAGGGAGGAAAACAAGCCAAGAGTTGCTTTTGGGGCTTTTTGTTTTTCCTTTCCCCAGAACCAAAAATGCTAGAAACAGAATATTTTATGGAAGCATTTGTTCTCTGATTTCTGCTCTGGCCCCTTATTTCCCTCACTCTGTAGCACCTATGTGTGTGTCCAAGCAGGAGACAGACTCAGGGCCCTTAAAGAGAAGTGAAAGTTAATGACCCCTGCTCCTAGCTCCTAGCTCCTTGATTTTGAGCAAACCACATTACATCTCTGAGATGAGCCTCGTGTTCTTATCTACAATATCAAGGTCATAGAAATGTCCTTCTTACAAGTCATAGTGCATAATCCATGAACTGGGGTCCAGCTCAGTGGTGGCATATCTGCCTAGCACATATAAGGCCCTGAATTTTAACCTAGCATTGCAAACAAATCAAATTAAATGACATGAAGTTTATAAAATTTTTTCTTGTCTGAGGACAGAATCCAGGGCTTCACACAAAGTCAAACAAATGTTCTACCGCTGAGCTACATCCCCAGCTCCCTGTTTTAATTTTAGTTATAGATGGCATCTTGCTAAATTGCACAGGGTGAACTTGAACTTGCAGTCTTTCTACCTCAGCCTCCCTGGTAGCCTCAGCCTCCCCATATCACAGGTATGTGCCACCATCTCCAGCTCAAGATTAAAAATTTGGCTGGGGATTTAGCTCAATGGTTGCAGGGCTCGCCTTGCAAGTGCAAGGGCATGAGTTCCATCCCTGGTGACCACATACAACAATGCCAGGCATGGTGACTCACCACACTAACAATCAATACCACATACCACAATGCTGGGTGTGATGGTTCACAGCTGTAATCCCAGCAATCGAGAGGCAGAGGCAGGAGGATTGTTGTGAGTTCGAGGATCACCTGGGCCACATAGTGAGCTCAGGGCCAGCCTGAACTATAAAACAAGACCCTATCTCAAAAAAAAAATAAAAATAAAAATAAAAAAACACTGGAAGCCAGGCATGGAGCGAGGCATGGTGGGACAGCCCTATAATCCCAGAATTCTGGGAGTCTGAGGCAGCAGGATGGCAAGTTCAAGCCCAGCTTGGACAATGTAGAAATTTAGCAAGTCCCTATATTGAAATAAAATAAAAAGGACTGGGGATGTAGCCCATTTGGTATGAAGATTCTGGATTCAATGTTCATTGGGTAAATTTAAGAGCTCTATTAGATGTAGCTCACTGCAAAGACCCTGAATTCAGTCCCCAGTACTGAAAATACATATTCAATGTAAATTGAAAGACATCTGTTATTTCTGTTACCTGGGAATGATATCTTCTTAGGGCTGGACTACCAAGACTCTTCACAATAACCAGGATGTTTTAGTTGGAAACAGAGCCCTATCTAAACTAGCATAGCCAAATGGAGGAAGGGAGAGATTACTAGAAAGATATTCAGGGCACTCATAAAACTGAAAGAAGAACTTGAAACCAATGTCACTCACAAACCTCAGGGCTGATCCTGGGGGCTTCCCAAAAGAGGAGCTTCTATTGTTTCTAGTTCTCACAGTCTACCACGTCAGAACTCTAAACTCTAGGTGAGTACAAACACAAATTAGAAAAGATTCCAGTTGGTTCATCTAGGGTTACATGCTCACTCCTGGACCAATTACTCTGGAGAGGGAAGTGGGACAGCATAATTGGGCCAGGCATGGATGACATCTTAGCTCAGGCCCATGCCAGAAGGAGTATCAATGTGTGCAGGCAAAGTCTTGCATAGCAGGTATTTTTAGGTCTTAGGCAACCAATGAAGATGTTGAGTAGAGTAATGTCTTTATCATGTTTGTTCTTCTGGAAGATTCCAGGCTGAGACAGAGTGAGTTGGAAGGAGAAAGATTAAAGAATAATGACCCCGAAGGAAAGTTCAGTGGTATAGGGGAAGATGAAGAGGAAAAGTGGAAAGGTGGACAGATTCATGCCATGTACACATGACAAACTGACAGTGACTGACTGCCTGGGAAGGCAAAGAACAAGGCATCATTATATTCTGGACACATAGACAGTGGTGTGATTCACTGACACAAGGAATCAAATGACCTTCTGAGTATAAATGTTTACCAAGCAGTGACAACTTAGACCTCTCCCATTTGGAATGCGTCAGAAAGAAGTGAGGGGTCCAGGGGCCGGGGAGTTAGCTCAGTGGTTCCAGCGCCTGTCTTGCAAGCGCAAGGGTCCGGGTTCGATTCCCTGGTAACCACATAACAATACTGGGTGTGGAGACTCACGCCCAGCAGCAACCAGTACCACATACCACAGTGCCGGGCGTGGTGGCTCACGCCTGTAATCCCAGCACTTGGGAGGCAGAGGCAGGAGGATTGTGATGTGAGTTTGAGGCTGAGCTCAGGGCCAGCCTGAACCACAAAGCGAGACCCTGTCTCAA
>PVIR01006582.1:0-65297 GCA_004026965.1 Petromus typicus
AAGATATCCAAGTGCTCCTGCCCTGTAACCTTGTTTTGGGGAAAAGTCTCAGTGAATGGAGAAAGAGTATACGCAAGGAAAAAAGAGTGTATTAACATAGCTTAAGTTAAAGACATGTTACAAACAATTCAACAAAAGAGAAATAGTTTCAGACACTGGATCATTATAGAGTTGTTAAAGATAGGAATATATTTATGGCCTTAAGTGTAAAATAAGTAAATAAAATTTTGGCATTTAAAATTGTACCAGTTAAACATATGCAGATGAAAACTGGAGGGTCAGGGATTTAGCTCAGTGGTTCCAGTGCCTGTCTTGTAAGTGCAAGGTCCTGGCTTCAATCCCCAGTAACCACATACAGTAATGCTGTGCATGATAACTCATACCCATCAGCAATAAGTACCACATACCACAATGCCAGATAATCCAAGCACTCGGGAAGCAGAGGCAGGAGGACTGCTGTGAGTTTGAGGCTTGCCTGGGTTACACAGTGAGCTCAGTGCCAGCTTGAACTACAAAGTGAGACCCTGTCTCAAAAAAAGAAAAAAAAAAAGGAAAACTGAAAGGAAATATAAAGACTACCATTTGTGGGAGACAGTGACATCCTGTTTTAGTTTGTTTGCTGTTGCTATAACATAATATTGGGGTCTACATAATTTATTAAGAAAATACGTTTATTCATTTGACAGATCTAGGTGAAGGCTGGGAAGGCTAAATGCTCAGTGGCACCATCTTCTTGGCTTCTGATGAGTGCCTTTTGATGCTCCACTTGCTGTTGAAAAGCTGATGGGCAAGCAGGCAATATGCAATAGAGACAGAAGAGCTGACCTCCCCTAGAAGCTAAGCCACATTCATGAGAAAGACTTTAATTCACCCAGAGAGATTTTCTCCAGGACCCAAACCTCTCCTTACAGACCCACGTCCCAGCTCCTCCACAGAAGAATTAAATTTCAATCTGAGTTATGGTGAGGACAAACCATATTGAAACCATAACAAATCTTACATTTGAAAATTTTCTATAAGGTCATTATTGTGCACTTACAGTGATAAGTAGTAATTTTTTTAAAAAAAATAGGGAAAGATTTGTGTAAAGAGACAAACGAATGTGCTATAGGGACCACTATGGAAAATACTTGGCCAGCGCAGGTCATGTTACTTAGCGAGGTGTTGCCAACAGTGGATGGGGGAGGGCTGGGCGCAGGGAGAGCTGGGCTAGAAGCCAGGCTCCACTTCATACCAGAAGAATGAGCCCAGACAAGTTCTTGAACTTCCTACGGTTTACAGAGCTGCAGACGAGGATGAATAAGGCCTACTTGTGAGTGGTGACGAGATCTAGTTGGAGGCATGCACGTGCTGGGTGATCAACGAATGGTGGTTATAAGATACAGTGCTGATGTCTTTCTCTTTTCTTATTTTCAGCATTGTGGATACCACAATGGGGAGAAGGAAATCTAGTTTAAAAGAAAATATTTGCTAATCTGTTTCTTTGAGGGAGATATGAGAGCATCTGTAGACCATAAAATTCTTTCCAGGACAGAGGAGTGACAGAGACCCTTTTTCTTGGCTAGAAGTTTCCATGAGCAGTATTTCTGTTGCTCTTCTGTTGAGTAGTTTATCTGGATATTTTGACTGAGAAGGACATAGTATTAGAAAATATCACAAGACTACAGACTTAGTGCTGTGCACTCGAGGAATAAACTTGTGATCCTAGCACTCTGGAAGGCTGTGTGGCTTGTATCTAAGAAGTTTCCACAAAACCCCATGTCGTCATAAGGGAGGTTTGGGGGACTGGCCGGATTATGGGTGTGTGATACTGGATTAGTCTACTGATGGATTTAGTATAGTTCTGGGTGGGCATGATGCACTTATTAAAAAGGGAAAGCCCACCCTGGGCGGAGGTGGCACCAACCATTAGGCTTATATCCTTTACAGGACAAACAGGGAAGGAAGGAAAGCTTGCTTCTTCTTGCCTGCCATGCCCCTCTGCCACACTGCCCTGCCATGGAGCCAGCCAGTGACAGACTGAACTTCTACAAACTGTGAGCTAAAATAAACCTTTCTTCCTTTAACTTGTGGGTGTTGAGTATTTTGTCCCAGCAATGAGAAAGTAACTAAGACAGAGGTTGAAGCAACTGAAATTTGTGTTTAACCTGAGCAATCTAGTGACTTACTGGTTCCCTTTCTCAAAATTAAAAATTAAAATAAAAAAAGGACTGGGAAATGTAGCTAAATTCTGGGCTCAATCCCAAATTCCCTAATACTGCTTTAAAGAAATAAAAAAGAAGAAGAAGAAGGAGAAGGAGGAGAAGGAGAAGAAAAAGAAAAGAGAGGGCAAGAATTTATCATTTTTGGAAATATAAAATCTTAATACTCCCTATCAGTGAGTTACTGGTTTTTTTCGGTACTGAGGTTCGAACTCAAGACTTTGCACTGGTGAGGCAGGCACTGGAACCATAGAGCTGTTACTTTTAAAAGTTCATTTAGCTATTATCAGTCTGGTGGTTTGAAATCAGCACTGAGAGCAAATTTTGCTTTCTGTGATATCAACAAAATTTGCCAGTTGCATTTGGCTTCTAAGTACGTGTAGCTATAAATGACTCATAAAATGAAGGAGAAAGCAGCCTGACTTACGAGCATGTGCAAGACTCAGACCACCTAATGTCTGCAGGGAAAGCGGTGGCAAAAGCCTATGCGAGTCTCCCTAGGAAATCCGAGTTAGGAAGACAGGGCAAGTTCCCATCAGTCATCCCTCCCACTGGGGGAAGAAAACAATCAGCACTCTTGTGTAGCACAGCCTTTCTGAGAAATTCCTTGTCATACTGAGGCTTCTTTTCTTCTCCCTCTTCCAAGACTGTTTAGCAGTCAGAGCAGCTTGAATAACTGGAGTCTAGCATCCAAATGCAGCTTGGCTGGCAGCTACACAGGCAGGTACAATTTCAAATGAAAACCCTCTGCTGGGTACTCTGTGTTACACGGAGACTGGGGGAGTTAATTATGACCTACTCTGTTTCTGAGCAAAAGAAACCATTGCTGCTCATTCTGACCTCTCTTTCCTCCACGCGTGTCTCCTCCATCCCCTGGAAGTGTGAAGGCCAGGAAGAGCAGTCCTTCCAGCCTCTTGAGGCCTGCTGGGTTGTGGCAAATCCTTCATAGTTCTGGGGATCCCAGGACAGCCATTCTGCAGTCTCCCTCATTAACTAGTGTGAACGCTTAACTTTCTAACATTCAGTAATTTTTATTATACCAACAACAGTGGAAATTTTATTTTTGTAGAGCTTGGAATTGAATCCAAGGCCTCAAGCATGCTAGGCAAGCCATCTACCACTAATCTGCACCCGCCAGCCTAATAGTGGAAGTTTAAAAATAAACTCCCACAAAACCCATGTGGGAAGGTACTACCCCAATAAGCTACCTGCAACTACATGGCTACAGTTGAAGTTTATTGTAGAGAGAACAGGCGTGTAGGAAACACAGCTTTATAAAATAGAGTATTTTAAAGTATGAGGTCATGGGCTCAATCTTTAGGTTTCTAGCACACAAAAATGGACTTTTGAGAGGTAGTTATGAACGCAAAAGAGCTCATTCCTCTTGCTGCATCCCCAAGTGTCACCCTTCTTTCAGGAACTTCCAGCAGAGGAGCAGACACTGACCTGACACTCACATGTGTGGCCAGCCTCCAAAGGAGAGCCACATGCAGCATCTCCCCAACACTCAGCTCGCTGCGGGGTCTGCAGTGTGGGGTGGGCACCTGCTAAATACGTGTGAGCTTCCTTCTCTGGCAGCCCCGCAATGTCTATACACAACCATGTTTTACTCCTCTATTGCCCTGCACCCAACCCTCTCCTGCTGTCTCTCTTTTTCTTTTCCTCCGTCTTCTTGTCTGATATGTTATTCACTGGGACATCCTGGCTTGAGTTCCATCTATTTGCCAATCTAGACCCTTCTTTTGAGCTGTTTACAAAATGTTATACTTGGTCTTATCAGACAGTGCCCTCTTTGGGAAGCATTTTTTGTTGGCTAATGTTATTTGAATTTCCACTTCTACTTCTCAGACTAATGTCTCCAAGGCTTGTGTCATCCGTGACCAGAGGAAATTCTCAGGTCCATCACTAGGGTAAAGCTAGAGTTGCTTCCCACGGGCTCCATTCTGACACAGGAGGGTCATGCAGGATGCTTCCAGATCAAGGCTGCGTCACTGACAGGCAGCCTGTGGAGTGATATCATTCAGCTCTTGGTACCTGCGCTGATGACAGATAAACTTGTCTCATTTCCTTCTCTTCAGTGGATGAAAACTCACTCCTGTTGACCTAAGAGACCTCTTGCTTGTTCCTTATCTACACAGCCTACCTGTCACTGAAGAAAATTAAACTGGTGCAACAAGATTTTATCTGCACGTACCATTAGGGTAAATGCAAACTGCTTGCTTGTTGTTGTTGCTGGACTCGTTCTTAACACTAAAGATTTGTCTCAGGAACTTCCTGGGAGTTGGGAGGGGTGGGGCACAGAGAACCAGAGACCAAATAGAGATCAAAACCTTACTCAGCCCCAGGCACACAGTGATGCCATGTGATGCCAACTTTCTCATTGAATGTGGGTAACAGCTCAGAGAGGTTCATATGATTGTTTTCTAGATAGGAAAACTGAGTGTCAGAGGGAGATGGCAGAGATGGAGCTTTAATTTCACACCCTTTCCAGCGTTGTGAGTGTGTGCTGTCTTGAGCATCTTCACCACACTGCAGAAGAGATTTCTAAACCCAACTGTAAGCACCACTGTGGTACAGATGACTTCCCAATTCATAACCATTCTCGAAAGCCCAGCCTCCATCTATAATTCTCCTGGGCTTTTCTGCGTGGACATCCTACTAAAAGCTAGAACTCACTAAACAAATTTAAACAACTCTTCCCTCCAAAACCCAGGCCTCTTCCCCTTGCCACCCACTGCTTTTCAGAGGTGTCTGATATTTTTCAAACTTCTCAAAACACCAGTTAATAAAAATCTCTCCCTTGGAATTTTCTCTGCAAAAGATTTTTCATCTCTCTGTCATTTTCCATCTCCACCGTCACTACCCTTAAGGTTAAAGATTCCCTGGCTCAGGTTCCTCCAGCAGCATCTCTCACCAGTGTCACGGTTTAAACGCAGCTTGATCAAGTCATTTCCTTAATCCCTGGCCCTTAACTTTCTCTACACATTGGAGTCACCTGGTTGAATTTATAAAGGGCTGAGAATTATCCATCGTGCTGGGTCTCGCCTCCTACAAGCCTTTTGTAGAAGCCACATCAGGTGTATTTGTATTTCCGAGATCAAGGATGCTGCCAGGTTCTCAGGATCAGACACATCCCCAGGCACTCGGGAGGTGTAAGCCTGCGGTATTCTTATCTCTTTGGAGTGGATGAAGGGCAGCAGGCTATATTGCTCCTAAATAGTCAAGTACAGTGGATGAAAGTTAGCATCATTGTGCTTTCTGATATTCCCCCTAGATATCTGCTCTGTGTTCCAGTCACTGACTCAGGTGAACGGAGCCTCCACAGAGCCTTTGACCTCCCCACTAGAGGGTGAAGTTCTCCACTTAACAGCTGCATAGTTCATATTCATTTTCTGAAGAGCTTCCTCTAACCTCTCTTCCAGTACATAATCCTGTGGTAGGCAAATCTGGCCAATTACGCCAGAATGCACTGCAGTATTTCTTTCCATGTTCCATGTAACAACAGTATTGTAAGGTGCTCTACACAAAGAATTCCATGGCCAAATGATTTTAGTATATCTGCTAGAGATGCATGTCAAAAGCTCTGAGAAAGTCTGTAGGAAAACTTTTTGTTTAATTGTACTTAGAGTCTATGGCCATATCACTCTGAATCTATCCAATCATGTCTGATCAAGGAAGTTAATCATACTTAGGCTATTATTTTCCAGACTTACTTGACAGGGAACGCCTCCTCCTCCTTCTTTCTCCTTCTTCCTTTCCTCCTTTTCCTCTTTTATTTGATTTAACCATGGAAGTACAGCCGTTCAAAGGGAAATTCCTAACCCTTAAATCTAGCTTTTGTACCCCATTTCCAAGCGATGAACTCTTCCTCACATAACTGTAATACAACAGATTGCCTTCCATTTATTTTCATACATCTTTTTCTTATAGTGAATTAGAGGGGCTGTCTCCAGCGATATAAATAGTTTATAAAGTCTTAGCCATTTTCTAAACACTTGGGTATACATCTGTTGCACAAGAAGTCAGCTCACGACTGTCAGCAAGAAAGCACGCCATGTGAAGAAGAAAGACACGATGCAACTAACCAGTACAATGAGAAGCTGCTCTACATACTTACCTGTCTGGAGTGAGGGCACCACACTCCTATTCAACTGATAAAACCACCCTTAGAATTCAGAGGAACTTTTTCATTTTGAAGCAGCACTAGGCCTAGAACCTTAGCTGTTCATAGGGTGCTGATCAGCACTGTGTTTGCCCCAGCTTAGCTGTTTAGGGCCTCGGTTCTAGTGCCCAGGCTCTTTCTCCTGCTTTTCACAGAGCATGCTTCAGAGTAGGGCAAGCCATGAAAGAAAAACGCAGTATATATAGTTACAGAAAAGACAACAAGTCAACTCTTAAGTGCTCTGAGGAGGACATCAGAGGGCTGGGGATATGGCTTAGTGGTACTGCGTGCTTACCTGGCAACACAAAGTCTTGAGTTTGATCCCTGTTACCACCAATTAAAAAAAAAGAGGACATCAGAAAATGGAAAGGTGTCCTCTATTTCTGGGTAGGCAGAATCATATTTCAAAATGGCCATACACCCACAAACTGATTTACAAAAAGCCAACCATTGTGGTGTGCATCTGTAATTCCAGCAGTTGGGAGGCAGAGGCAGGAGGAGCACTGTGAGTTCGAGGCCAGCCACAGTGAGTTCAGGCCAACCCTGAATTACAGAGTGAGACCTAGTTTCAAAAAGACAAAACAAAACAAAACAAAAACCCCAAACCCAAACCCCAAACCCCAAACAACCCAAAACCAAAAAGCGTAGCAAAACTGATTTATAGATTTAGTACACTCCCAGTCAAAATACCAATGACATTCTTCACAGAGCTAGAGAAAGCAAACCTAGAATTCATATGAAACCAATGATCTCACTGTAAAAACAAGTATCACCTTCTGGAGGATAAAACAAGTAAAACTCTTAAAGGCATAGGCATAGGCAAATGGTTTCTGACCAGCACTCCAATTGTACAAGAAATAATACCAAGAACCCTCAAATGGGATCGTATCAAGTTAAATAGCTTCAGCATAGCCAAAAAAATCAAGCAGTCAACAGAGTGAAGAAACAACCTACAGAATGAGAAGAAAATTTTTCCAGCTACTCCATGGACAGAGAACTAATATTGAAAAAAAAAATATATGTATGTATATAAACTAGAGGGACTGAAAGGGGGAGGGGAAAGATGGGGGGAGGGGATAGGGAAAAATTCATTAAGATGTATTATGTACACATACCAGTTCCCTACAGGAACACGATGTACAAGTATGAAAAACATGTAGTTCACAATTTTAAAAAGTTCATAAAAATGTCATATAAATGAATCTCTGTGCTGAATAAGAACTCTTAGGACTAATGATATTATGTATGTTACACAAACACACATATATGATGTTCCTAATATATTTAGTCCTTTAACTTCAGTGAGCAAAACTTTGAAAAGTTACCCAACATTAATACCCACAAACCCTCCAAGCCAGTCTCTCCTTGGTGCCTCAGTTGAACCCAGGTTTTTATTTCTTTGGCTTCCTTCTTTTTCAGATCATTTTCCTTGGCCTATTCAAGGAAGCTATCCAACCCCTGTTCAATGTGTACATCAGTTCTCTGGGCAAGAATTTTGCCCTTAACCTGCCCTTTTGCAACAGTGCCACCAGCACTGAGCAGCAGTATGGACTATCCCAGTTTTGTAATGGTAGCAGTTGTGTGGCATTCCTTTTTGAACAGTACCTATTCCCTTGATTTCTCTAATATCACTTTTGTAGATTCATATGTACAATGGCCAGAGGAACAACTCCAGGTTTTCTAAAAGGCCTGGAGAACATGTACCAGAGTCCTCTCCTCTTTCCTTTTGTGTTGGTCATCTGGCAAGTTATTAGAAGACAGTGGTTCTAGCTAAAAGAAAGACTAGTGTTTTTATATTTGTACCACACAATAGGTACATTTGTTTTGAAGAATTAAATGCATTTATATCTATTGTAACCTTTATTTTTTAGTCAAAGTCTTTACTGGCCTTGAACTCATTATGTAGTTCAAGTGGTCTCAAACAGTCAGCAATCCTCCTGCCTCAGCCTCCTCAGTGCTGGGATTACAGCTGTGCATCACTATACCCTGTTATTTTGATCATTTTTAATCCCCCTTTTCTCCCTATTCTCCCTTTCCTCTCTTCCCCAGATTCTCTTTCCCATTTCTAGGAAGTCTACCTCCTTGTTTCCTATTTCTCTTTTTCTTTGCTCTTTAAATTATTTCTTAGATAAGACAAAGCATACAATATTAAACCTTCTGTATCTGGTTTATATTACTTAACACTATAGTCTCAGGATCCATCTACTTTCCTACAAATGATTCAAATACTTCTGTCTTTATGGCTAAGTAATATTACACTGAGTATATATATATACACTACATTTTCTTTCTTCATCTGTTGATGGGCATGTAGGCTGTTTCCATAACTTGGCTATTGTAAATTGTGCTGCTATAAACATGAGATGCACCTGTCACCAAAATATGATGACTTTAACTCTTTTAGGAAGATACCTAGAAGAAGAATAACTGCCAAGTGAAATTTCTTTCTTGTTTCTTTTTTTAGGAATCTCCATACTGATTTTGATAATGGTTGTACTACCTTGCATTCTCACCAACAATCTGGAAGGGAACTCTTTTATTTTTAAGTACCATATCCTAAAGTCAAGGTGCCAGATATAATTTCACAGAGGCTCAAGAATAAGAAAAATGACTGGTAATGAGTATAAAATACAGTTTGCAACGCTGATTTTTTAAAGTGATTTTGTTGGTACATTTTTTTTTTTTTTTTTAGGTTTTTTTGAGACAGGGTCTCGCTTTGTAGTTCAGGCTGGCCGAGAGCTCAGGCTCAAACTCACATCACAGCAATCCTCCTGCCTCTGCTTCCTGAGTGCTGGGATGACAGGCGTGAGCCACCACGCCCGGCACTGTGGTATGTGGTACTGGTTGCTGCTGGGTGTGAGTCTCCACACCCAGTATTGTATGTGGTTACCGGGGATCGAACCCAGGCCCTTGCGCTTGCAAGACAGGCGCCGGAACCACTGAGCTAAATCCCCAGCCCTTGTTGGTACATTTTATATACACATCATGATCACACTCAGCATTGAGAATTTATACCAGTATATGACACAACTTCTTTTTTTTTTTCCCATTCCCCTACCCACACTACATCCCACCACCCCCATACACATAAGCTTTGTTTCCTTTTTTTTTAACCAACACATTCTTTTTTTCCCCTTGTAATTTACTCCTACTCTGTTGGGAACCATCTTGTTTGGAAACTGTAAGGTCAAAATTGGCCAGGTCTTCTAGGTTGCAGAGGACTTTGGACTTAACTCCTGTTTTCAACTCTGATAACAACAAAGACTCAATGGTTCCACATGCTCTGATGCCTCAGGGCAGAATTTAGGGAGATCTGTCTGACCTTTCAAGGACTATTGCTGACATCTGCCTTGCCCCTCCATGTCTTCATCTACATAACTTCTCTAGGACTATTTTTGGTGTGTCCTCCCTTTGCTTTCTGGCTTTTGAAAATGTAGCTAATAAAAGGTGTGGCAAACTGGAGTCTGGGGTCCTTGCCGCCCAGAGTAGCATGGATCAGGCCAAAGCTCAGTTTCTCTAAGTCTCATTTCTGCCTAGTTATTAATTATTTAGCCGTGTGCCATCCAACTCACAGGAGACTGGAACTTAACACAAAAGTTCTAGTTACATCCCCTTCCCCTGTTTACCACACTATCCCCTTTTTCCTTTGAATATTTTCTATTTCACAATATTTATCATACATTTTAGAACTTGTAGCACTCTGATTACTGAGGCATTAACACAAAAGATTGTATATCTTAGTCTTAATTAAAACACATTATTGCCAGACATCACATTCATGTACTCTCTGTACTCGGGAGTCTGAAGCAGGAGGATCATAAATTTCAGGCCAGCATGGACTAATGGAATACATAATGAAATCTTGTTTAAAAACAAAAACATAGAAAAGAAGGAAGAAGGAAGGAGAGAGGAAAGGAAGGAGAGAGGTCTAGTGATACTCAGAATGTGCCCTGAAAACACCCAAGGCAGCTGCCAGGCCAAGGATCTGTTCTAGCCTCTTCTGTTGTGAACACAGTTAGACCACGGGCAACCTGGTCAAAAGGGCAGGAACAGGAGGATGTGAGGCGGCAGTGGTCCTTGGTTGTCACCGTTGCTCTGTTTCAGGAGGACTGGTCAGGAGAGAAGGGATGGCGTCCTCATTGCTCTGACTGGCAGAACAGCGCAAGTCCCCTGTCCTAGAGAATGACAGACCTGGGAAAGGAGAAATTGTACCCCTTGCCTGGCTTTAAGATGCTGAGACAAAATCTTGGCTTCCCGGAGAGAGGACTCACACACAGGAGGTGAAGAGGTTGCAAATAGGAAGAGCATTGAGCTGTGGCTGTGGATTTGAGTGAGTTTCTTAGTCTAAAGAAACTTCAGTGTTTTAATGTATAAGTACAAGCACAATGATAATAGAGGCTGAACATATTTTATCAAAATTCTCCACAAAGCCCAAACTTTCAGTGCTAATATGAGGCCAAGTATGGGAAACTTCACACCATGAAACTTTGATTATGCACTCAATTATTTAAAATATTACATCAAAATAACTTCAGGCCATATATATACCATATATATATATATACCATATATATATATATATATATATATATATATATACCCCATATATATATATATATATATATATACCATATATATATATATACCATATATATACCATATGTATATATACACACACCATATATATATATATACCATATATATATATACCATATATATATACACACACACACACACCCCATATATATATGTATATACCATATATGGTATATGTGACATTAATGAATTTTGTGTTTAGACTTAGCTTTCATCCTCATATTCTAAAATCTGAAAAATATACAAAATTAAAAATATTTCTGGCCCTGAGCGTTTTGGATCAGGCATACTCAGCCTGTAACTGTCATACAGATCACATTTAGGGTACATACAATCAAAACCTAGCTATGATAATTTAAACAACTGCTTTCTTTTAATTAAGTATCTTAGGAAGTCCAGACGCAGACATTTGGAGATGTCTGTGTGTCCAGTCCTTCCTTCTTCCTGCTGTGTGATCCTCCCTGGAAAGCTTTTGCTCTCACATTTGTTACTTCAAGTCAAAGTGCGGCTGCTCCATCTTTCACTGAACTCTGCATTCCAGGCAGGAAGGTGAAGGAAGAAAAGGGAGGAAAGGAGAGCAAAACCCTTCCCAGCAATTCCTACCAGAATTCTAGCTAGGCCCCACCGGTTAGCATCATGTCATCATGTCACGCAGTCACTCCTACCTACTCGGGACGATCCCGAGAAGCTATGTGTTAGTGGGCCCTTTGTTGTAAACAAGCTGGGATAGCTTAGAAAGGGAAAAGGTGTATGTGGAAACCAGATGAACACCAACCTGCCTCCCCCGGAAATGCTAATCTTAAGGGATGCAGGAGGTGTGAATGGGAAAACACACATGAGTGAACTCACTCTGCCTGGCACAGAGCAGACGTGCAACACGTACTCTTCTTCCTATGTCTCTGACTGCTGGTAATGTTTGATGGCTTCACTCTTCTTCATGACTGCAATACATCTTGTAACTTGTGGTTACACCACAAGGTGGCATGGGACCCAGAGGGAGCTGGGGTGGTGGTTGTGCAGGCCCAACATGCACTGGGTGCAGAAGAATGCAAAGGTTACTTTGCTATATGAAAGTGGGAGTGTACCTGGGGCCATGGAGGAGCGATCCCTATAATATTCCACGTCAGCTGGAGCTAGTCGGTTTGGGTTCAGGTCCTCCCCGACTGCCCTTGTGGATTGCTGTCTGTCCTCCCAGTAGGGTAAATTGTCAGTGCCACTTTATGACAATTCTCATTGTTATTTTTTATGTGTCTACATCTTGTGTCTTTAAGTGTGCTATAAACTCCATTAGGATAAAGCTTGCCCTTTGTTGCCTTTGTCTCTTGATGTCCCTGCTCAAAGTCTTTCCAACAGTACTTGGAGACCAGAGAGGTAACAGTGTGAAGGTCTGAGGCCACTGGAAGAACGCAGCCACCTCAGGAATGAGCAACAGTGGTTACTTACCTGACAGAAGTACAGTTTCTTACACCTCCTGGAGGAAGTAACACTTGGGAAGAAGTTGTGCCCCTCCAAATATATCAAGCACTAATAATCCTATGAAGCTTCTAAACGCAACTACCAATTTACCAGACATCAGGAAGACAGGGTGACATGGTAGGTGTCACCACAAGAAGGCAGTTAGTGAGATCCAGACTGTGGGAGCCCTACACAACAAAATGATCCAGTTTCCTCAATAAATAAATTGTAATGAAAATGAAAAACTTGAAAGGCCAGGCTGTGACTAAAAGACACTTTGGGGATATCTCAGTCAGTTGTGATGTGTACCCTCTTCTTTGGTCTCTGATTCTACCCAACTAGAAGAAATATTTTTTGAGGCAATTTGAGATATATAAACACTGATCTGATTAGGGATCTATATAAGTGCGATAATGGTATTGTAGAGTACTTTTTGAGAGTCCTTATCTTTCAGAAGTGGACACAGAAATGCTTTAGAGGTAAAATGATATTGAATTTTGCTTCAAAATAACAGTATGTGTGGAGGTGAGGCAGGAGATAGGATGCAGCAGACTGGCTGGAGAAGTAGGTGTGATGTGTTAATTATAACTCCCAGGACACATGCACACGACAGTCCCAAAGCCCTCCATGCAGACTTCTCCAGAGAGCTCAAACAGGCTTTTGATAGCCTGGCCTAGACCAGTGATGGTGAACTTTCGATGATAACTCAATGATAATCAATCGCCTACTGCCGCACATGTGCTATAGGTTTGCCTCTCTGGCCTACTCCAGCTTGAGAAGTGGGAAAGACAGAAGGAAAGTTGCCCTTAAGCTTTTGGTACCGAATTCTTTCACAGTAGTCCACTTTTGTGCTCTAGTGTGCACTGTTTTTCATACTTTTCCATAGCCTGTATTTGCTCTGCTGAGCATGATTCTTTTCCTACCTATAATAAATATAAATCTTGCTACCATTTGCACTTATCTTGACCAATTCTATTTCAGGGCAAGACGAACCTAGAAACTACCTCTAGGAAACTCCAGCACTATAAACCTAGGAACAGAAGAACATGGTGGTTCATTCATTATGGATAAACTAAGACTAGCCAAGGATTTATGGTTAGCTGGGCTGAGAGGTGAACAGAGGATCACTGCCTTAATCACTCTAAGTTTTGGTTACATTTGAAACATTCCTAATACTAATAACAACAGCAAAACATCAAACAAGGAAATTGCATTGAACCAATAATAGCATACCCATGGCAGAGACTGAGCTTACCAGGAGACAGAGAAGATACAAGCTTTAGAAATTCTCACCAGTGTAGGGCCTCCAAGACCATTTTGTTTGGGGGTTTAAAATTTATTTTTAATAATACAGTACATGTTTGAAATAATTACATTCCTTTCAGGGAGTTAGTACGTGAATATAGCACATCCTTTTTGTTTTGAACCAGGTATTGAACTTAGCACCACTAAGGTAAATCTCTGGTCCAACATAATATATTTTAATTCTCTCTTTTTTAATCCCCTTCTCCTTTCCTCCCTCTCTCTTCCTCCTCTTCTCTCCATTTCTTGATCTCCTTCTCATTTGAGAAAGATTTGTCCTTGCTAGTTCCTATTATCTATATTTTATTTTGCTTTTTACTTCTAGTTGGAGTTTCTTTTCTAAGAGAAACCATGTAATATTTAAGTCAGTGTTTCTGAATTATTTCACTTAACATTGTGACCTCAAGATATATCCATATTCTTACAAATGACTCAAGTTTATCCTTCTTTATGGCAGAGTAGCCCTCTGTTGTATATACGTATCAGTTTCTTTATCCATTCATATGTTCATGGATATATAGGTCACTTCCAAGAGTTATTAGGAGCTGTGCTTGATACGGATGTATCACGGTAATATAGTAACATTAATACTTGGGAAGGTACACAGAAAGGAAATAGCCAGGTCAAATGGAATTTCTAGTTTCAGCTTTAAAAAAGTCTCCACACTGGTTTCCATAGTAGTTGTAGTTTGCATTCCTACTAACAAAGTAGAAAAGCTCCTTTTCTTCTGCAGCCCCATCAGCATTTGTTATTATCTTATTTCTTGATAATAGTCATTCTTTTCTAGGGTAAAATGGAAGCTAAGTGCTGTTTTAACTTGCATTTCTCTATTGGCTAGATGTGTTGAGCATTTCTTCATGTATTTATTTATCCAAGAGCATTTTGTGTTCATTTCTTTCTTAAAGAAATCTTCCCAAATTGTGAGAAGTTTAGGTTTCTCAAATTTTGGATATAATAGCAGGCATCCAATGGACTATTGCTTTAAATATTCAGTTTATCAACATGATGATGATGACGATGATGATGACAACATTGATGACATTGTGATGATGATGATGATGATGATGGTGATGATAATTGTGGTCCTGGGAAGGAACTTAGAGCCTTGTACATGTTAGCCAAGGGCATTCTTACTGAGTTACACCAGGCCCTGTCAGCATGATTTTTTGCAAACATTTCTAACGAACATTTTCAAACTTACCTAAAAGTAGAAGTACAGTGTAATTATCCTCATGTACTTGTCTCCAACTCAAAGTATCAATATTTTTCTATCTACTTTTTCCTCTTTTTCTCCCTCATTCTTTCTCAGCTTATGGCCATAACCATAATATTATTATCATACCTGACAAAATGACATAATTTTTTAATGTTATTTAAGGCCCAGTCCAAGTTTGAATACCCCCAGTCATCTCAAAATAGTTGGTTCTGAAGCAAAAAATCTCCAGTCTATGGTCAAAATATGCATTAAGAACCATTAGTGAATTATCCTCTTTTTTAGATTGTTAATTTCAGACCTGCCTACTTCCTCTATCACAGGTGCTCCCTGAATTAACTTCATTTTTGTACAGGATTTATTACCTTCCTATTACCTTGACACTTGTCATGTGCAATATGGCAGCCACATTGGACTGTTGAGGACTTGAATGTAGCTAATACCTCTTGATGAAATGATAATATGAAATACCATGTGAAAATATTGTCTAAGGCTGACCTTTTTATGAAGTGTAATTGTACTTGTAAATGTAAAATAGTTGCAGTTATCAGTGACCACTAAAGGTGAATAAGTAAGACATGAACATGATAATGAAAAGAGCTTTCTTGAAATATAAATAAAACAACCCGTGCATCTACTTTGTCTTTTTTTCCCTACAGCTAATAGCTAACATTTGCCTTTAGCTCTGACCTTTATTTCTAGCCTTGCTAGTCTATAATGATCTAATGTTTCTTGTGTGTTTGGCATAATATGTAGGCTTCACTGTATAGAAAAAAAAAGACATATTCTATCTAGTATGCTTAGATTTAGTAGTTTGCTGGACATTACATGGTTAAGAAGTAATCAAAGGTATGTACTTTGCATTAGTCAGCTTTGGCTGCCATAACGAAATATTACCAAATGAGTGGCTTAGAAAACCAGAAATTGATTTTCTTACAGTTCTGAAGGCTGGATAACATTCAGGTGCCAACAAATTTTGTTTTTCTGTTGAGGTTTCTCTTCTGGATTACTGACTTTTCACATGACGTGTGTGTGTGTGTGTGTGTGTGTGTGTGTGTACACATAATGAGAAAAAGAGAAAGCTCCCTGATGTCTCTTTCTCTTTTCTGAGGAACATGGGTCCTGTAGAATTAGGACCTGTCTTAGTTATTTTCTTATTGCTAGGACAAAATGCCCAACACTCACAAGTTAAAGAAGGGGAGGTTTATTTTGGTTCACATTTTGTAGAGGTTTCAGTACATAGTTGGCTGGCTCAAAGGCAGGGTACCATGGCAGAAGAGAAAGAGCTCATGGCACAGCAGGCAGGAAGCAGAAGCCATGAAGGGAGAAGGGATATCACCCTTAGCCCAGGCCTGCAATGACCTACCTCTTTCCATCAGGCTTCGCCTCCCAACATCATACCCAGCTGTCAACCTTTTGGTGGACAAATCCAGTCAGTATCCTACATCCATGATCCAGCCAGCTCCTAAAAGCCCCAACTATGACAACATGAGGCTTCGAGGGATGTTTAAATATAAGCCATAACAGAGTTCCATCCTTCTCTTCTCAATTTAACCTTCTTTGCTTCCTTAAAGCTCTGTCTAAGTACAGGAACATTAAGGGTGTGAACATGTGAATTCTGGTGGTGAGGGTACACAATTCAGACCATAGCGTGTATGCATACATAACTCCCCTCCTGTCCTCCCCCTAAAGGGCAGTGAGGACAGAGAGAGAGAGAGAGAGAGAAACTGCTCATCAGGTTTGAAATAAATAGGTCTTTTGGGGTCTGATTAGGCACACTGCATCTGTAGCATACACAAAGCAAAATATCCTATATATTGAGAATTGAGTAGGGGTGGATTGACCTATAAACTAGACATCTAGGGACTTGTCTTTGGAGAAGAGGGGAGATATGTAGGATCATTAACAGTTTTTCCCCTAGTGTGTGTGTACTTTAAGGTGAGTGAATAAATGAGTGTGAAACACCAGGTGACAGATATTTAGAAGAAATATCAGGAAGTTATTTGCTTCAGAGGTTGTGATAATTAACTGATTATGTTGACTTGAGTAAGAAAGGCCCAAATGAATTGGATGAGCATAGTTCTGAATGTGGCTGAGAGGATTTACTGGAGATAGAAGTCTCACCCTAAAGTGGCTTTCATGTGCATAGAATAAAGGAGAGATGAAGAAAGAAGATCTACTTCTGTTTGTTCACAGGATCCAGTCTCTGCCTTCACCTTGGACCTCAGCTCCCAGCTTATAGCACAGACCCTTCAGCCAACCATCGGAGACCCTTGGCTTCCTGATAGGAACCTGCACAGGATGCTACACTGGGCCCCCAGCCCTTCCCCTGGGTCCCTGGATCTCCAGTGTACAGACTCTTCCATATCTCACTCTGTCAATGGCTATTGTAAGCCAACCTTGTAAATCCTTATATATTTCTATATTTTGCCTTAAATGTGTTTCTTCAGTAAGCACTGACTGATATAATAATCAGACTGATTGCAGTACCAATGAAGAAAAGAATCAACTTCAACTTAGAAAAACCAGTTGCATTCCTGAGACTGGTAAGACACGGGGACTGCAGGGAAAGGGGTGAGGGAAGGTCAGGGTGTTAGCACTCATGTGGAATGGTGGTGACCAGGAGGTGCTCACATGACTTGGGTCATTTGCAAAAGATGGGTGTGGTGAAGAAGCTACTAAAACAAAAGGAGAGGTGACAACTGGGTTGAGGGATGGGGATTAAAGAGATTTCCCAACTCTTTGGATATGAATAAGCATGGAAATGTGATTTAGACTTACTGTCCAAACAGGAAACAAGAACCTAGTCTGTCCTGGCAGTTAGCACAGGCACCCTGCCAGGGACTCTCTGATCTGGCTGGAGATTTATGCACTGGTTCTCCAGCTGTTTGCGGTGTGGACGGACACTTGTCCTCTGCCTTTCAGGAACCACGGAGATAAGCCCTCCTCAGGGTTTCCCAGAAGGCAGTTTAGAGCCAACCCTTGCAACTGGAAAGCTGGAAAGCCCGGCTTCCCAGGCAGCCATGCTGACTCCCGTGGGGGGACCGAACTTCATTTGCTGCTTTGTGATCCAGGATGCACGAGATAAGTTCGATTGGATTAGTTCTTGGAACAAAGGTGGATTCTTTTCCCAATTAGTGTCAGCAGAGTAATTTCCTAAAAAAATATAGGAAAATGCTTGCCCCTGATTTTCTGGGTCTGGAAATTAGCAGCATATTGAGAAATACTTAATTGTTTGAACTTCTGTTTTTAAGAAATCTCTCGATTTTAGATTGAATTCCTCTTGATGAAAAATTAGAGATGGAAGAATGTTCGCTATTATTCAAGAAATCACGTGTAATTCACAAGACATTTGAAGAAACTGAGATTTTACCCTCCTTTCAAGCTAACAAATGATCTCATTATAGTTCTCTGAGTACTGGGAAAAGACACGGGAGTGTGGGGTCGGAGAAGGCAGTGTATTACTCCCAGTTAGAGTAGCAGACTGACTCTCAGTATGCCTTTTTTAAAATTTATGCTATTTTCCTAGGTATCAAAAGAGTGATTGAAGAAGCTCCAGTTATACCTGCACATGCAGTGGGTTGCACTTCCAGAGAATTCTGAGCTTAGAGGGCCTGAATCTTTTATAAGGGGCAGTAAGCATGCATGCCCTTTACTTTTTTTTTTGAGACAGGGTCTCGCTTTGTGGTTCAGGCTGGCCCTGAGCTCAGCCTCAAACTCACATCACAGTCCTCCTGCCTCTGCCTCCCGAGTGCTGGGATTACAGGCGTGAGCTACCACGCCCGGCACTGTGGTATGTGGTACTGATTGCTGCTGGGCGTGAGTCTCCACACCCAGTATTGTTATGTGGTTACCGGGGAATCGAACCCAGGCCCTTGCGCTTGCAAGACAGGCGCCGGAACCACTGAGCTAACTCCCCGGCCCCGCATGCCCTTTACTTTTGGAGTAGATATCATCTGTACTTTCCATGGACATAGGCAGATCTGAACTAGAGGTAGATGTGATTATTTTTAAAGGTTGTGTGCTATTGGAAGATCCATTAAAGAATAGTCCAGAACAAATGACAGCCAGTGGCTCTGTTCAAGGTGCACAGGTATGTAAGAGGCCCACAAAAATTGTGTCCTCACAATGGTATACCACTGGAATTCTTAATCAACAGAATCAGAATGAATATAATTTTGTGATAAATTATTTCCATTTTTACTCTAAACCTTCTTTCCAACTCCTTCCTCTTTAAAAAAAAGCAGTATTTTAAAAGGATTTTCTGAATATCTTATTATTTTTGATACCCTTAGGCCAAAGAGGCTTCCTCAGCTCCACTGGCATCTCCTGTAGGACACTGTGT
This sequence comes from Petromus typicus, assembly GCA_004026965.1. Classification (NCBI taxonomy): domain Eukaryota; kingdom Metazoa; phylum Chordata; class Mammalia; order Rodentia; family Petromuridae; genus Petromus; species Petromus typicus. The sequence goes on from PVIR01006582.1 coordinate 19,275, forward strand.
CTGCTTTGATCACTTTTATCTTTGGTAACTCAGAGTCCTTCTGGCCCGAATGTCCCTTTTTTCCTATCTCTGTTGCAATGACTGCCTGCCAGCACCTTTTCTGCACTCATTGTACCCAGCAGTGTTTACTGTTTCTACCATTTAATGTTTTTTGCTCCTCCTGGATTTCACTTCATGTGCTTTTCCCTGTAAGATTTGTAAAAGTTGTCAAAACCTTGACTTTAAGCAATCCTACTTCTGAGCCTTTTCTCTCAATGCAGAAAGCAGGGAGGAATCTTGGTGTTGCCCCATCCAACCTGCTTCCATTTCAGATGTGGGGGTCTGTGTGGTGAGACAGGTGCAACTACTCTGGAGAACTGTTTGACATTTTTTAATTTATAAAGTTAACATATATTCATGTCCCAGTAATTCTTTTCCTATGTATTTACCCAAGAAACACCAAAACATGTGCACAAAGACTAGTATGTTCATACCAGCCTTATCCATAATAGCCAAAACCTGGAAGTAATTCACATGTCTCTAACAGGAGAATGTATAAACAAATTGTAGTATATAAATAATCATACACAACATAATGGTTGGTCAAAGATGCATCATGTAGAGAATGGTGGTCCTGTAAGATTATATTGTCTGTTGATATAGTTTTCTTAGTTTGTGTGAGGGAAATCCTCTATGACGTTCAATGACAAAATTGCTTTAAAAATGTATTTGTCAGAACCTAAACCACATCATTATCACATGAGTGTGAATATTGCAGTTTGTTAATATACACCTTAGCATACACTTCAGCAATAAAAAAGACCAAATTACTGATATAAATAAAAGAATGATAAAATTTTAAAAATCTGAGATAAATGAGCAGAGCTATTTAGTCTAGGAATTAGCAACAGTCATGAAAAGCCAGAGAAAGCTTATCTGAGAGGGAACAGGGTTGATGTAATGGGACATCGGAATACTTTCCAGGGTGGGGAAAATCCCTTATCTTGTGTTTGTGCTGGTAATTTAAGCTTACAACTCTCAGAACTCATTGCTCTGAACATATAAGATCTGTTCTATATGAATTATACCTGAACCTATTTTTGAAAAGTCTGTTTATGACAGGATTTTTTCAGAGAATTACATAAGCAAATCCATATTGTGCATCTTGAAGAAACAGAGCATAGAGTGTTTGTCTTAAACAACATATCTGAAGAGGAAATATTTTAAAGAGCATTTCATGAAACATTGCTAGAGATTGTACCCAGGGCCTTGAGCATAGTAGGCAAGGACTGCACCACTGAGCTATCTCCTAGCTCACAGAAAGTCCTTTAGAAGTTCGGTATTTGGGCTCACAGTTGACCTCAGTGGATTTCTGGCCTTACAATTTTGTTGCCAATTTCCTTCCTTTGCTAATCATAGAGATGGACTGCTTGTGCCAACTCATGGGCTGGATGCTGGGTCCATTACCTGCTGTGGACCAGTTCCTCTGCTTTATTATTTCTCCTCTCCCCTCCTCTCTTCTGTGCCATAGGCCACGCACCACCCTCCACTTCCAGCAGTAGCAAGAGACACATTTGGGAAGCAAAGCTTGAGTCTGGCGCCTTAGACCACTTGGCCATCCCAACACCCCAAGAGACACATTTGGGCAAGGGATCCTGGCTATCTGCTGCATGTATGGGCTTTTCCCTTAATTAGCTGCACAGTTCACTTCAGCTACGAAAGTGTCCTTTCTTTTCCACATCACTTCCAGTTACATGAGCACTTGGGCCTATCATTGTATGATTTTCTGAAGACACAAAATTTGAAAGGCAGTTAGAGTAACACAGCCTTTAAACAATGCAGAACTTCAGTATTAGAATGGTGCTAAAGGTCTTGCAATTTCTCCTCTGGCAAACGTGTGATTCCCTTTTTCTTCTTTGGTTATGCCAGAAGCAAAAATCATGTCAACCACTTAACACAAAAAGAGAGCTTTTAGTATCAGTCAGCTAGTGACCACTGTGACAAAAAACCTGAGGTGAAAACAACAAAATAAAAGGGTGAAAGATTTATTTTGGCTCTTGGTTCTAGAAGATTCAACTTATGTATTTATTTTTAAATTTTTATCTTTATTGGTATATTATGAATGCACATCATAATTGCATTCAACATTGAGAGTTTGTACCAGAATATGACATGACTTAATTCTCATTTTTTCCCTTTTCCCCCCACCCTGCAACCCCCCACCTCCATATACATAAACTTTGTTTTCTTTTTTCTTTATTATTACCAAATTTGTTTTCCCCTCATTATTTTCCCTTACATTCTCTTTCCTTCTAAATATTTTCTACTTCACAACAACAGCTATACATACTACAACTCATTTACAACTTCATTTTCTCAGACCAGAGAAAAGATACAATATTTACACATATGTGACCTGTTTATTTTGCTTATGAGGACATCCTCAAGTACATCCATTTGAGTATGAATGACTTAATCTTATTGTTTTTAATGGCAGAGTAATACTCCATTCTATAAAAGAACCACATCTTCTTTATCCAGTCAACTCAATCCCGACTGAAATCCCAACAGTATATTTTACAGATGTAGAGAAAAAAATCCAAACTTTCATCTGGAACCACAAAAGACCTAGAATAGCAAAAGCAATTCTAGGTAACAGGGACATGGTGGGGGGGTATTACGACTTTGAACCTGAAACTACTATAAAGCCACTGTGATAAAAACTGCATGGTATGCATGTCATATATTGTGAAATAGAAAATACTCAAAGCAAAATGGGGTAAAGGGGGAAAAATAATGTGACTATAACAAAAAAGAAAGGAAACAAAGTCTATGCATATAGGAGGTTGAGGTGGTAGGGTGGGTAGGGCTATGGAAAAAAATGATAATTGAGTTGTGTCATATACTGGTACAAAATCTTGTTGAGTGCAATCATGGTGTGTATATGTAATGTACCAATAAAGATTTAAATTAAAAAAAACACTGCATGGTACTTGCAAAGTAATAGACCTGAGGATTAATGGAGTAGACTAGAAGATCCAGAAACTATTCCAGATACACTGAGCCACCTCATCTTTGACAAAGGAGCCAACAATGCTCAACAGAGGAAAGATAGCCTCTTTAATAAATGGTGCTGGAAAAACTGGGCTTTAATTTGTCAAAGACTACAGCTAGACCTAGCTCTTTCACCATGTTTCAAGCTAAAATCAAAGTGGATAAGAGACCTAAATATTAGAACAGACACTCTGAACCTGCTGCAAAACAGATCAGGTAAAACTCTTGAAGACACTGGCTTAGGGAAAGACTTCTTGAACAAAACCTCTATAGCACAGTAATTGGCAGAAGAAATCAGCAAATGGGACCTCGTTCTTTTAAAAAGCTTCTGCACAGCAAAAGAAACCACCAACAGAGCAAAAAGGCAACCAACGATGTGGGAAAAAAATCTTTACCAACTATTCTTCAGACAAAAGGCTACTATCTAGAATATATAAAGAGCTTAAAAAAATCAGCCCATCCAAATTTAAAGACCCTATTCAAAAATAGGCATCTGAAATGAACAGATACTTCTCAGAGGAAGAAGAGCAGCTAAGAAGTATATGAAGAAATGCTCAACATCATTAGTCATTCGAGAGATGCAGATGAAAACAACAGTGAGATTTCATCTCACTCCACAAAGAATGACTGCCATGTCAGAATTAGCCAGTAACAAATGTTGGTGAGGCTGCAGAGAAAAGGAAACCTTTTTCCATTGCTGCTGGGAATGTAGTCTCATACAACCTCTGTGGAGAATAGCTGCTATCTCAGAGTTAGCCAGCAACAAAAGTTGGTGAGGCTGTGGAGAAAAAGGAACCCTTCTCCACTGTTGCTGGGAGTGTAGATTCATACAACCACTGTGGAGATCAGTGTGGAGATTCCTCAAAAAACTAGGATTAGAGGTCCCATTTGACCTAGCCATTGTTCTGCTAGGTATATACACAAAGGAATTAAAAGATTCATTTCACAGTGACATATGTGCACCCATGTGTACAGCAGCTCAGTTTGTGATCCCAGAGGCTTCAATTTAATGTTGCTGGGCCACATTACTCTTGGGCCCATGGCAGTGTAGCATGCCATGGTGGTAGTATGTGGTAGAGGAAGCTATTCACCTTATAGCAGCTAGAAGGCAAGAGAGAGGACAGAGGGCCAGGGTCCTCATAGCCCCTTTAAGGACAGGGCCTTATTAACTGAACTTCCTTGCCTCTATGATTTATTTTCTTTTACTAGACTTTGCCTTAAGGGTAAAGTACAATAGTGCTATGGGCTGAGGGCCAACCTTTTAACATATAGACATTTAAGGAAAAAATTAGATACAAACCACATTGATTGCTTTGACCAAAATGGTACTTTTGCAACAAGAATACTCTATATGATGGAAAGTGGTAGGGTAGTGCAGTGGATAGAGGCTCCAGGACCCACCCGGCTTTTGCATTGGTGGGTGTAGCAGTATAGGAAGAAAACCCAGAAGCTAGTGCTCCACTGATGAGGTGTCATAATGTCTAAGTCCTGATCCTGAGAAGTCCAACTTTTCATCTCTGTTTGGGTAGAAAGGTGAGGGGAGGTGAGCTCTATAGTTTTTGTGGAAAGAAGGCTGTCTCACAAAATTCCATCTGACTTCTCATTTATTGTTAAGCTCAAATATATGTTTATTTTTATTTGAATTGGGCAGGAGGACAAGTGGGCAGGGTATATTCAGCTCACAGTTGTACCTAAAGACAGCAGGAATAGCCTGGCCTTGACCTCACTGATTACCTGCACAAGCAAGCATTGAAAGGAAGCAGAGAAAGTGCAAGTATTAGTTAAAGGCTAGAAGGTTCAGAAGGAGCAAAAATCTCTGTATGTTGGCTTAAACAATCTAACATGTAAAAATATTGCCTCTGTGTGTCTGTGTAGAGTTCTACATGTCTAGAGAGACTTGGGAGGCACATGGGCTTCATTGTTCTCAAATCGCCTCATAGTAGCCCAGTTTAATCACAACCCACCCCACCATGACCCCTAGCAACCACTGATCTATTCTACATTGCCATAGTTTTATGTCTCTGAGAATGCCATATAAACAGACTCTTTACAGTACATATCTTTTCACAGCTTGTTTCTTTTCCATAGGGCAATGCTGTCTGGAAAAAAATTAAAATCAAGATATGTCATGTGTAGCTACAAATTCTCTAGGATGAATGTGACAAAAATGTATACTTACAATGTACCAATAAACTCAATTAAAAAATAAATAAGAGCAAATAAGAAAGAACAAAACAAGGAGGAAAAAGAAGAAAATAAGAGAAAAAAAAGTCCACATCAAGGCATTTCGCTGGTAGACAAAGTGGGCAGACAGAATTCAGATCCATGTAGAATAATCTCTACAAGCCATCTATAGATTTATGGCAGGGTAGTAGCTAATTCCAGCAAGCCTGTACCTTTAGTTCTGAAGCTTAGGTTGGTTTCTGGCTGTGAGATTAGAACCCATTTTATTAAACTCGCAATAAAACACTCTACATGTTTCCTGTCAAGTTTAACTTGTCTTCTTGACCTCCTGGCAACTTGAACTCAGTTCTCTCTCACCCTGGTGGAGTCAGCTCACAGATGCTATGAGTTCTGAGCTCAGTTGGGCCTTCTCTAAGGTGGCTGGCTATCAGCCAATCACCTTGTCCTAGGGAACATTTGAACCCAAATAACTCAGCAGCCACTACGGTCCGCTGTATCTACTGCTCCATTCCACTGGTGCATTTCTCTATGAAGGACTCTGGGGTCTCCAGTAGTCACAGTGTGTCTGCAGGTTTGAGTTGCTCTTTTCATGCAGTGAGTTAGAGTTGAGAGAGAAGGCATTACTTGCTGCCTCTTTCTTTGTTGAAATCTCTCTTCATTTTTCAAATGGGCTTTAATTCTTCCTACAGATCCTTGCTACATCCTAGGGACCCACTTTCTTGCTTCTCTTCTTCCTACATGCCAGCATCTGGACATCACGCCTAGGGCTATTTCTCTGTTGTTTACAATTCTACCATCTTTCCAGAAGTGCCCTCCTTTTACTTCTTGGAACACTTTTATGTAGTAGCTTTAAAGTACTTATCGGATAACAGCTACATCTGTATCATCTGGATGTTGATAGCTATTGCCTGTCTTTTCACTTGTTAGTTGAGATTTCCTGGTTAATGTGTCACATGTGTTGGGTCACATCAAGGCCATTTTGAATATTGCGTTATCAGATACTGGATCTTGTTTTAATCTTGCAGAGAATGCTTATTTGTTTGTTTAGTTATTTCTTAGCAGGGGGTTTAGGCCACTAGTGTTCTGTGGCTTTTGGTTGCAATGTCAACTCTTTTCAAGTCTTGGTAATAGTATTCATGTTTCTTCTGGATGGTTACTGACTCCTAGTCAGTCTGGACCTAATAGTGATAGAGCTGTCAATTCAATTTTCAAAGTTTTTTTAATGCACTGTTGATCAAATCTAAAAATGATAACTTGGGAGTGAGTCCAAAAATTAGCAAATAACCTTATGGGTTTGTTTTCCCAAGCTCTTTTCTCTCCATGATCCCCTTGGAATGCTTTTGTTTACTAAGATCTCCTGTTTGGTTGTTTATCCAACCAAAAAGTAGTTTTATTTATCCTGGTCTTGTGTGTAATTTTGTGAACTTGCCCTCATCTAATACCACATGGTAGAAGAACAAAAAAAAAAAGCAAAAGAATACTCTAGAGACCAGTGTTCCTTCAGAGGGAGAGGAAGTTCCCTTTCTCAGCATTTTTAAAAAATTCAAATCTTTTTTGGTACATTATTTATACACATCATGATTACACTCAACATTGAGAATTTGTACCAGTATACGAGACAACTTAATTCTCATTTTTTCCATTCTTCCACCCACCCTACAACCCCTGGCCCCCATATACATAAACTTTGTTTCTTTCTTTTATTATCATCACATTATTTTTCCCCTCATTACTTACCCCTGCATTCCATTTCCTTTGAATATTTTCTATTTAACAATATCTACCATACATTCTAGAACTCATTTACATCTTCATTTTCTCATATCAGAGAAAAGATACATATTTACTACTAATAAATAGTGACCTATTTATTTCATTTATGAGGATGTCCTGAAGGTACACATATTTGAGTATGAATGACTCAATATTATCATTTTTACGGCACAAAAGAGCCATATCTTCTTCATCCAGTCTCCAATTGATGGACATGTGGGTTGTTTCCAAGATTTAGCAATCACAAACTGAGCTGCTATGAACCTCTAATCCTAGTTTTTTGAGGAATTTCCACACTGATCTCCACAGTGGTTGTATGAATCTACACTCCCACCAACAGTGGAGAGGGGTTCCTTTTTCTCCAGAGCCTCACCAACTTTTGTTGCTGGCTAATTCTGAGATAGCAGCTATTCTTTGTGGAATGAGATGAAATCTTAATATTGTTTTCATCTGCATCTCTCGAATGACTAATGATGTTGAACAGTTCTTCATATGTTTCTTAGCTGCTTTTACTTCTTCCTCTGAAAAGTATCTGTTCATTTCAGGTGCCTATTTTTGAATTGGGTCTTTAAATTTGGGTGGGCTGATTTTTTTATGCTCCTTATATATTCTAGATAGTAGTAGCTTTTTGAGAAACAGCTGGCAAAGATCCTTTCCCATATTTTTGGTTACCTTTTCACTCTGTTGGTGGTTTTCTTTGCCAGAATTTACATTCTTTTCAGCTGCTCATGGGTCATTCTCCTAAACAGACCATGTACTAGTTCATAGAACAAGTTTAAATAAATGCAAAGGAATTGAAGTTATCCCCTATATACTGTCAGATCATAGTGCCTTGAAATTGGAGCTGAATAGCAAAAGAAATTTCAAGATCTTCACAAACACATGGAGACTGAACAACACTCTGCTGACAAAGCAATAGGTCACAGAAGAAATTAAACAGTTTCTATAATTAAATGATAACCCCAGTACAACATACAGGAACTTATGGGGTACAATGAAAGCAGTTCTACTAGGAAAACTCAGCAGTGAATGCCTATACCAGGAAAACAGAGCAAGCTCAAATAACAATTTAAAGCTGAACCTCAAGCGACTAGAAAAAGAGGAGCAAGGCAAACTGAGAGCTCCTACTAGGGAGGAAATTATAAGGATCAGAACAGAGCTTAATGCAATGGAGACTAAGTGAATGATATAAAAAAAATCCCAAGAGTTGATTCTTTGAAAGGATAAACAAAATTGACAGACCCTTAGCCAACCGTATCAAACAAAGCAAATAAAAGGCTCAAATCCATGCAATTAGGAATGAAAAGGGGGAAATTACTACCAACCCAGTGGAAATCCAGAGAATAATAAACATCTACTTTGAAAATTTGTATTCAATAAAATGGAAAATGTAGAAGAAATGAATAGATTCCTAGACACATATGAACTTCCAGAGTTGAATGAAGAGGATATCAAAAATGTTAAACACCCCAATATCAATCTATGACATTGAAAATGTAATAAAAAACCTACCATTAAAAAAAGTCCTGGTCCTAATGGCTGTACTGCTGAATTCTACAACTCTTTTAAAGAAGAGTTAATGCCACTACTTCTCAAACTCTTTAATGAAATTGGAAGGGATGCAGTACTCCCAAATCCATTTCTCAGCATTTTCAATGCTGTGGCCCTAAATGCTCCAAGTCTCTGCTTTTACCTGGACCCTCAACTACAAGATCTGTGTTAAAGCTGTTCTTTTTTACACTGAAGACTGCTTCTGCATTTTAGAGCTAGAGGTAAAAAGTAGTGAATCCACAGTTAGGTGATACTTTGAGTTGTCATTTCCTTCTCCAGTCTTCCTGCTATTGTGTATTCTTTGAAGAGTCTCCATGTAGCTGCCTGGGCACTCTGCTCAGGTGCTATAGATAGATTCAATGGGAGAAATAGAAAACTGTTCCTTGAATTTGCTGAGCCATTTTTCCAACATCATTTTGGTGTGAGAACTGGGAACATTTTCCCGGCACAAGGGTAGAATGGACACATCATCCTATGAGTTTATGATGGCGATACTCAAAATACGAGTTTGTGTATTGCTATGTCTGTCAGTGCTTCTTAGGTGTGGAAAACACATATTTAGGCTCTTTTAGGCAATATGAAAGCTCTAAAGAGTAACCAAACCCTTGCTGTACAGTGGAGTAGAGATCATGTCTTAATCCTTCCTAGTCAGTACTGGTAAGGATAGAACTTCTCCTGCCCATTTAGCAGCTATTGTTCTATGGACAGCAACTTGCCTGCAAATCTCTTCTTAATGGTATGGTGATTGAGACAGTATTGTAGATTTGGAGCAGTCACCTCTCTTACTGTAATACATACCTGAAGTAATCAATTTATAAAAAGAAAGGTTTATTTTGGCTCATAGTTTTGAAGTTTCCAGTCCATGACTTACTGTTTGAGCCCATTGCTTTGAGCCTGTCATGAGGTTGCACATCAGGTTGAGAGAAAGTTGCAGATCAAAATCACTTACCTCATGACTGGAGAGTAAAGAGAGAAGCTGGGTGTGGCAGTGTGCCTGTAATCTCGGCACTTAGGCAGCTGAAGCAGGAGGCCACTCTGAGTTCAAGGCCAGCCTGGGTGACATAATGAGTTAAAAGTTCCTCTAAACTATGTAGTGAGACCCTGTCTCAAAACAACAAGAATAACAACAACAATAAAAAGAAAGAAAGAAAGAAAGAAAAGAGATTGAGAGACAGACAGACAGAGAGACCAGGGTGTCACAATCCCCTCCACAGAAACCTTCCCAGTGACCCAAAGATGTTCCACTATCTCCCCCACCCCCGCAAAGGTTCTATCATTTCCCAGTAGTGCCGTGACAGGGATAAAGTTTTACCATGAGGGCTTTGGGACAATTCAAATCCAAACTATAGCAACTCAGCATCTCATTATAAAACCCATCTGGGATTTCTTTCCTGTTTGTCCAGTTCTTCTGCCACTCCTTGTCATGGTGTAATGTAACATTAGGATAAAATGATTGCATTCAAATAGGAGAAAGGAGTAGGTGAGGTGGCAATGAGGTTCTTATATGTTGTAAATGTTCTGACTTAATCTGGAGCAGTGTGTGGGGAAGAGCTGCAGTGCAGAAAATCCTTGATTGATAAAGCTATAGTTCTTGCCAATGTCACCCAAGGGATAAACAGCTCGCCCGCCATAAAATCTCATTAGTCTTGCCAGGCAAATGAAGAAATATAAAGATTTGTGGCCCCATTCTAACCAAGACCATTATCTCGACTGTCTCAGTAATGTGTAATGGGTCTATCTGAAGATTTCAATTTACCTGTTGTAGGTTTGTTTCTTTCCTTCTACTACCAAAAACATTCTGCTTCTTTTATTGTTTTTAGATTCCTTTTCAGAGACCGAACTATCATAGCCCTCTCTCCAAAAAGAGTTCTTTGGCTATCCACCCCCCCCCACCCCTGCACCCACAGTCCTAAGGGAGATTTCAGTCTATGCAGTTTTTATAGATAACTAAGTTAGGCGGAAATATTTTAGGCAGCCTGATAGGCCTGGGCTCTTGAGAAAGTCAGTACAAAAGATGAAAACACATTATAACTGTGGCTAGAGTCATATCAGTTGGAGACCAGCCCTTAAGATAAAGACAAAATAACCAGGCCTATATACTTCCCCAAAGGATGAGATAAGGAATAACATTTGGTCTAATGAAATCTAGATAGACATCAGTCTCCTTGGTGGGTGAACAAGACCCTTGGACCCACTACCTTCCTCAAAAGTTTTTTGTTCTTTCCATGTATATTTGCTACATAACTTGTTTCCCATTGGACCACTATTACCTGATCGGTTATACTTGTAACCTTATTAGTTGATCATAGCTTTAATCCATGCTATACCTACATTGTTGTGCTTCAAAAAACTTCCTCTAAAAAGTGACATCCTCACCAATCCATTCATGCTCCCTCTTGACTTTCAGAAATTGTATCTCTCAACAAATATTTCCTACTCTTAATCTCTATTGTTTCTTAAAATTCATTCTTTGATTTTTGGGAACACAAACTTGGCATATCTTACATCTAGCAGGTTGGGAGTTATAATATTTCCTCTTTCTATATCATTTGGAGGCCCAGCATTCCTGTATCACAGTGTTATGTTGGTATGGTGGGTACACAAGTTGAATAATGTAGTTGAAGACTTTCTGAGCATAAGAAAAGTCAGAAAGTCTCACAGAAAGACATCAATATTGTAATATTTCCCTTATTACATATTTGGGAATATAGGAAATAATTCTTTCAAGAAATGGTTACCAATTTCTTTGAATATGTGGTTGGTGTTGGGAGCTATAAGAAACACAGAAAATACACTTTTTTTTGTCTCAGAGCCTGCTCCCTGCTTGTGAAGCACAAGTCCACTCAGATGGCGATGTCTAAGTGTCCACCTGGTCATGAAGTCAGAAAGCCTGACCAGGGCTTACTTGTCTGGTTCTTTGCTTTCCACATGCAGTTGGTTTCCAAGTCCCATGACCCAAAGTGGTTCTCAGACTTACTTTGCTTCCCTCATTCCCTTGATGCTAGGCTCCATGAGGCTATTACTTTTTTAAATTGCCTGGACTCTATTAATTTCCTCCTAACCAGTTTCTCCTAAACATTCCAAGCAACGTATCTGATCATATTTTTCACTTACTCAGAATTCTTTCATTATATCCAGAATGGGCCTGAGTGTGTGTGTGTGTGTGTGTGTGTGTGTGTGTGTGTGTGTGTGTGTAAAATACTGAATATTGGCCCCGGGTGCACTTGAACACTGAGGTACATTCCCAGTCCCTTTTTATTTTTAGACAAGACTTCATTAAATTGTCCAGGCAGGACTTGAACTTGCAATTCTCCTGCCTCAGCCTCCTAGAGTCCTGGAATTACAAATGTGTAACACTATCCCTGGCTAAATTTAAACTCATTAACATATTTTAGCCTCAGTTCTTCTTTCATGGCTGTCTTCCACTGAACCTGTAATGTTAGTTGTTCTCTGAAAAAGCCATATGTGTTGTTCTTATTATTCTCTTGTTTATAATTTTTTCCTTGCAAAAAACCTATGACCTTCAATATCAAGGTGAAACACTATATATTTAGTGTAGCCAATCAGTAGTTCGAGCTCCCATTTCTGCACTGAAAAATTTTGTTTAGGAAACATTCCTTTATTCAATCTGTTCATTAAATAATACTTTATTCCTAGTCAATAGATCAGTGGCTGAGAATGCAAAGCTAAGAATCATTCTTTCCCTCAAGAGACTTAACACATTAAAGAAATATACTTAAATATAAACATATACAGTGATTGAAGACAGTGGCTATAATAGATGTGCATACAAAGCTCTCTCTCTGTCTCTGTCTCTCTGTCTCTCTCTCTCTCTCTCTCTCTCTCTCACACACACACACACACAGTAAGTTTTCCTGATGGACAAGAGAAGGAAGGGGGTTTCTGGTGGAGGGAAGGTCCGTTGGGGAAGAAATACTCATATAGGAGAATGCATATTGGGAGGGTTTTGATTGACAGTGACTACTTATAAGGAGGAAAGTCACAGATACTAAAGCAGAGGCTTCTTGGCTCATTCTGGAGACAATGTGAGGATTCCTGCTTTGGGTGGGAGATTAGAGGACGTGATCTGCTTAGATTATAGAAACAAAGTATTTCAGGAGGTTGTATGCTTTAAAATGCAAATAAGTGAGGTCTGTTGGAATCATTTTTAATCTAAAAAATACTTTTTCCCCTCAAATGATAAGGGTTTGACTGAAAGAGTAAGATACCAATTTGCAAGTGCTTTCCTGTTATGTATGTCATAGTACTCCCTTTCTTTTTCTCTTTCTTTCCTTTCTGGGAGTTGCTGTAAGATGGTACTGAAGGTATATATTAAATACCAAATTTGACTGGATATAAAAATTAAAAATAGAGCAGTATTTTATATTAAGTACTATTTAATAAGCTAAATTTCTTTTAGTTTTAGCTACAAGGTTCTTTGTTGCTGTTCTGCGCTGTGCAGATCATGGTGTGTATACTCACTTCCCCAAATCCACATGTGGCTCCCCAATTCCTGACGTAAGATGCTGCCACTGGATTCCCAGGTTCCATCTTCACTGACGTGGAAGAGGTACGATGACCTAAAAAATTTATGACACAGGTTCTCAGATGACACTGATGCTGTCAATCTAGAGAGAATTCTTGGAGTGCATTTCTCTTTACACTATCTCTGAAATTAAATTCAGCCCTTCCAATATTTAGTTTGGTGAGCTGTGCTGGTATGAATGTAAGCACACATGCATCACTGTAATATGATGTCTTTAACTCTTTTGGGAAGATACTTAGAAGGGGAATAGCTGGGTCAAATGGAATTTCTAGTTTTGGTGTTTTAGGGAATTTCTGATTTCCACAGTGATTGTACTAGTTTACATTACCACCAGCAAGGTAGATGGATTCCTTTCTCCCCACAGTCTTGTCAGTCTCTGTTATCATTTGATATTTGGATAACAGTCTGTCTTTCTGGAATAAGATGCAGTTTCAGTGTTGCTTTAAGTTGCATTTTTCTAATCGCTAGAGATATTGAACATGTTTTGGAGTATTTACTTGCCATTTTTATAAGTTCTTCTGAGAAGTGTCTGTACAACTGAGTTGCCCACTTTTTGATTTGGTCTTTTGTTTGGGGAGGTCTAATTTTTCTATATTCTAGATACTAGTTCTCCATCAGAGGAATAGCTGGCAAAGTTTTTTTTTCCCATTCTGTAGATTGTCTCTTCATTCTATTGGTTGTTTCCCTCGCTATATGGAAGCTTTTAAATTTGATACTATTCTATTTGTTGATTCTTGGTATTATCTTGGGGTGCTGTTCAGAAAGTCCTGGGCTACCTTTATTTCTTCAAGAATTTTACATATTTTATCTTTTAGCAGATTAAGAATTTCTGTTTTAACATTTAAATCTTTGATGCTTATTTTAAATTTTAGTTTGGTATATGGTGAGAGGTATGGGTCTAGACTCAGACTTCTACCCATGGACAGTCAGTTTTCCCAGAACCATTTGTCAAAGAGGATGTCATTGCTCCAGGATGGGTTTTTTTTTTTTTTTTTTTTTTTTTGAGACAGTGTCTCACTTTGTAGTTCAGACTGGTCCTGAACTCACCATATAGCCCAGGCTACCCTTGAATTCACACCAATCCTCTTGCCTCTACCTCCTGAGCGCTGGGATTATAGGTGTGAGCCACCATATTGAATTGTGGTGTGTGGTATTGCTTGCTGTTAGGTGAGTCACCACACCTGGCATTGTGGTATGTGTTTACCTGGGATTGAACTCTGGACCTTGCACTTGCAAGACAGGTGCCAAAACTGCTAAGCTAAATCTCCAGACCCAGATTAAGTTCTTGACCCCTTTGTCAATGATTAGGTAGCTGAATGTGCCTGGAGTTGTTTCTGCATCTTCTGTGCTGTTCCACTGATCCACATGTCTGCTTTGTTGTCAATACTATGCTGTCCCTCTTTCTTACGTCACTGTGGCTTTGAAATATGACTTAAAGTCCAGGACTGTGATGTCTTCTACTTTGCCCATGTTGCCTAGAACTGCTTTTGCTATTCTGGATCTCCTGTGGTTCTGCATTTATTTTAGGACTGTTTTCTATAGTTCTGTGAGGAATGCTATTGGTATTTTCATTGGGATTGTGTTGTCTCTAAATCAGTTTTGGGAGAATGGCCATTTGACAATATTGCTTCTACTTACCCAGGATCAGAAGATATCTTTCTATGTTCTGATGTCCTTTTTAATCTCCTTTTTGATAGTATTGTAGTTTTTATAGTAGAGGTCTTTCACTTCCTTGATTAATTTCTAAGTATTTAATTTTTCTTAATGCTGTTATGAAAGGCATTATTTCCCTAACTTCTTTCCTGATGAGTTTATTGGTTTACAGAAATACTATGGTTTTTGTGTGTTGGATTTGTAATGTTCTACCCCACTGAATTTGGGTATCAGTTCTAAGAGTGTTTCAGTGGAATTCCTTGGGTCTTTTATGTAGAGGATCATATATCTGAAACTAACAATAATTGGCTTTTTCCTTTCCTATATATATCTCTTTGATTTCTTTCTCATGTATGATTGTTCTGGTTAGTGTTTTTAGAACTATACTGAATGCAATGGTGAAAATGAATTATTCATTTTTCCTGATTTTAGAGGAAAAACTTACAGCTTCTTCCTAATTGATATGATGTTGGTCATTGGTTTGTTATAAATACTTTTTATTAGATGGAAATAACATCCTAAGATACCTATTTTCTTCAAGTACTTTTATCATGAATGTGTTTAGTATTTTGCCATAGGCCTTTTCTGCATTAATTGAGATGATCATATGATTTTTGTCCTTGCTTCTTTTCAAATGATATATTACATTTAGTGGTTTGCACATGTTAAGTAAACTCTACATTCCTGGGATGAATACTAGTGGGTCATGATGATGATCTTTTTTTATGATTTATTACACTATGTTTGCCAATATCTTATGAGGATTTTGCATTAATACTTATTAAAATGGTTGACTTTAATTCTCTTCTTTAGTTGAGTCCTTTCATGTTTTGGAATCAGGACAATGCTAGCTTCCAATGAAGAATTTCAAATTACTCTTTCCCTATAAATAAAGTTTGAGGAATATTGACATTAAATCTTCCTTAAAATTCTTGTAGAATTCAGCAGTGACTCCACTGGAACCTGTACTTTTCTTGGTAGTTTTAATTTTTTTTTTTTTTTTTTTGAGATAGAGTCTCACTTTTTGTAGCTCTGGCTGGCCCTGAACTCAGCCTTGAACTCACAGCAGTCCTGCCTCTGCCTCTGAAGTGCTGGGATTATAGGAGTGAGCCACCACACCCAGCACTGTGGTATGTGGTACTGATTGCTGGTGGGAGTGAGTCCCCATGCCTGGCATTGTTGTATGTGGTAACCAGGGATTGAACAACCCTTGCACGTGAAAGACAGGCGCCAGAATCACTGAGCTAAATCCCTGGCTCAGTAGTTTTCACTTATAATTACTTCCAACAATCTCATTGCCTGATACTGGATTACACAGGATTTTTGTATGTTGTTGTCTCAGTTTTGATAATTCATATGTATCTACAAATCCACCCATTTAAAAAAAAATCCTAGAAAACAGTATTTCAAAACAATAACAGTCTTTTGAATTTCAACTGCTTCCATTGTGATTTCACTATTGTAGTCCAGGCCAGCCTCAAACTCATAGCAATCCTCCTGCCTCTGTCTCCTGAGTACTGGGATTACAAGTGTGAGCCACCACATCTGGCATTCTGAGAAAGTGGTCTTTGAAAGCACCTATATGTTTTAAATTTGGTATTCTGTGCTCACATTGGATGCTTCTGCTGCTCATACTTTTAGTATGATTTTTAATCTCTTGTATTTTTTAATAGAACCTTGGCATAGACCATAACTCTTTGCTAAACTGGTTATTCATGTTTTGTATAATTCTATTTATCTAGGCTAGCTTTTTACTGATGTCTTCAGTAGGCTCCCTTAATATTTTATTACATCTATTATCTGATTAGTTATATCTTCTGTAAGCCATCAAGCACCTAACTGATATTTTATTTAATTTATTTTTTGGTACTGGTGATCAAACTTGGGACCTTGCAAAGCAGGTGCCAGAACCACTGAGTTACATCCTGGCCCTGATCTTTTAAAAAAATGTCTTCTTTTATCCTTTCAAATAATTCAGCCATTAGACTTTTGCTTTCCTCCCCATTGATGCCTCTGCATCAGCTTTGGGAGAGTTGGGAACTTTGAGAGGCATTTTCTTTCTTTTGTTCTCATGTTTCTATTGTTTTTACCTGTTTTATTTTGTGTGTATTTTGAAACTGCTGATAGTGGAAAGACTGTGTGGCTAATACGAAGATCTCTTCAGTTAGTCTACTTTTCAGTGATGTACTCAGATTATGGCTAACTACAGGCTTTGCCTTTATCCCGATATCAGACCACATCTGTTAATTTGGTCAGGAGAGAGGCAGTGTAATGGGTCCAGCATTGATTACAGTACTGCTGGTAGTGGACAGTAATACTGTTAACATCACAAAAGTAATCATGGTATTTTCACACAGAGAAAAATGATTAATAGAAACACTTATGTGAACCTGGTAGTGTTAAGTAAATTAGCAACAGCAACACTGTTTAAGGCAAACTGAATGGTGGCATAATGTGCTACTCTTAAATCTATCATCTATCTATCTATCTATCTACCTATCATCTATCAATCTAGTTAGTTTTTTGAGATAGGGTCTTGCTTTGTAATTCAGGATGGCTCTGAACTTACTATGTAGCCCAGGCTAACCTCAAACACGTGGCAATCCTCCTGTCTCAGCCTCCCATAAGCTGGATACATGAGCCACCATACCTGGCTTGCTACTCTTAAATTTAAAAAATAAATCATAGTATAAACACCAAGACAAACCAAATGTTGCCATATAGTAAATATCAGCTGAATGTGATAAAGTACTTCTGCTAATAATAGAAAAGAATTCAACAGTAGCAACATAGATTTAGCTATTTAAGATTAATAAAACTTATTAGCTATAGTATTAAAGATATAAAGGATTGAGAATGGTAGAATTCAAGAAGAAAAATTAGAAAAATTAAACAATGATGGAGGAAATGGAGAGAAGAGTGAGATTAAGGGTTTTATTATGAAGAATATTTATAGAATTAAATGAACAGTAACAAAAATCAATGACAAAAGAAGATAAAGCAAAAATGGGAGAAAAATTAATGTGGAAAATAAAAAAATAGGAAAAATTAAAAGAAAAATATGAAAAAAAAGAAAGGACAAAACAAAATTCTTCAAGCCCCCCAAAACCAGAAGAAGAAAGAGGAGAGTGAGTGGAAAAGTGAAAGTATGAAAGAAAAAAAGAAAGAAAGAAAGAAAGAAAGCATCCAAAACTGGGGGGGGGGGGAAATCACTATATTTGAATGAATGGTTTCCTGCCAGGATGGGGAATTGTTTCTTTCTTTCTTCTTCTCCTGGTACCAGGGCTTGAACCCAGGACCTAGTGCTTGCCAGGCAGGTGCTGCGCTACTTATCTGCAGCAGTCCACAGGTTGTTTCTGCCTGGCCTTATGGCCTGTGGGTTTGCGAGGTGCTCCTTTATTCTAGAGTTCCTCTGTTTACCCCAGGCTGGGGCAATGTCCATGTCAAGATGTGTCCTGGATAACTTTGGTAGATAGGAAAAGCAATAAGAATTAAGATGGGTGGTAGAGATAGGTAGCAAAGCAAGGATTTAATACTTACTGTTGTGCTTTTAAACTTAGCCATTCTCTTTTGTTTGTTTGTTTTTATTCTTTGATATAGGTCATTATTATGTAGTTCAGACCAGCCTTAACTCACTTTATACCTAGGCTGGCCTTGAACTCATGGTGATCCTCTTTACTGAGCCTTCTAAGTACTGGGATTACAGGCCTGTCCTACCATGCCTGGCTAAAACCCAGGCATTTCTGACTATAACCCACCCAGGTCAAGGTTCTCACTGTGGGGAAAAATGCCCATATGTCCCCCAGCCTGAGTTTATATTTTCCAAAGGATCACTTTCTTTTTTTCTTCCTTTCTTGAGGGAGTGCTGGGGACTCAGCTCAGGACCTTGCACGTGTGAGGCAGGTGTGGTGCCACTAGGCTAAATGCCTAGCCCCTCAGGGGATCTCTTTCTGTCTCACTCCCTGTCCATGGCTGTCTCTGATGGTTACCTCTCACTCAGATATTGAGGAGGGGTAACATATGGAGCTCTCCAGAGAAGTTATGTTTTAGTTATTCTGAATTGTAGATTTACGTAATTACCCCCTGACAAAAATGGCACCCGATTAAGCACTGTCTGGCTAAATGGCAGGTACCTGTGCTGAAATTCCTCTCCTGTTATGTGACATGTGAAAAAATCCTCTCAGAACAGAACCCTGTGCTGCTTTTGCAGTTCACAGAGCTGTGATTCTGCTGTCATTTCTCCTGGCATCTCGCCTTGCCTCTGGGGAGCCAGGTTCCCCTCCCCATACTCCAGGAGCCTGAGTGCCAGTCCAGATGTTTTTTTTTCTTTCCTTTTTTTTTTCTTCTTCTCTGTGTTGTGGACATCTCTCCTACTTCTCTGCAATTCTTAATTTTTCTGCCGGTTTCTTCCTGATTCTCAGCAAGCTACTTCTCTTTTTTCTTCACCAAGTTGTTATTTTTCCTGTGTCTGAATTCTAGACCTCAGAGAGGATAAACTTTGCTGCTGATCACCACTTTGTCATTTTCCCTCTGAAATTTTTTGTTTAATTAATTTTGAACTATGCCTGACTAACAGTAACTGATATTGCAGAAAATGAAAGTGTGGATAAGGAGAGGAATCATGATAATATTCTAACCTTTAGTTATGTGTCTGTGCCAATACCCCATAATGAATACAATATTGTCTCCTGCAGACATATACTAATAAAATTTTTAAAATTGTAAATTACTAACATCTTAGTAATTTAAGACTAATTACTAATTACTAACATCTTAGTAATTTAAGACTGTTCACTGATTTCAGTGATTTTTAAAACTCCACATAATTGGCTTTAGTGGAAAAAGACATGTGTATCAATTATCCTTTGGAATCATTAGCACACACATAACAGAAAAGCTAGAGGTAGTAACCAGGGTAAGACAGTCCATTACGGGAATGGTGGTCCAAGGTTGGTGAAGTCTCTGTTCTCTAGTGTCTGTGAAGGAAGAGAGGAAGGCTGGAGCCCAGATGCATGGAGAAACTGCATCTGGTGCTCTTGACTTTTGCCTGGTGTGCTCCGCTGATAAAGGCTGGTTGGAGATGTCGGTGGTGAGAGTGGTGTGAAGGGGACAAGGCTTTGTACCTAATATCCCTAGTCAAACAAGATCTCATCAGATTGTACCTAGATTATTAATCATCTGATCCTTGGTTCCCATCTCTGTTCACATGACTCTACTTTGCACATTCCGTGTTTATATTATTTTTCATCTAACAAGACTTTAGGGACTCTCAGAGTAATTGAAAGCCCTCAACTTTGTGACCTTTCATTTGAGAGATGCAGATGAAAACAGTAAGATTTCATCTCACTCTGCAAAGAATGACTGCTATCAAGAAATCAACCAGGGGCCAGGGATTTAGCTCAGTGGTTCTGGCACCTGTCTTGCAAGCACAAGGGCCTGGGTTTGATCCCCAGTAACCACATATAATACTACGTGTGGAGATTCACACTCAGCAGCAATCAGCACCACATACCACAGTGCTGGGTGTGGTGGCTCACACCTATAATCCCAGCACTCAGGAGGCAGAGGCAGAGGCAGAAGGATTGCTATCATGTGAGTTGTAGGCTGAGCTCAGGGCCAGCCTGAACTACAAAGCGAGAACCTGTCTCAAAAAACCTTAAAAAAAAAAGAAATCAACCAACAACAAATGCTGGCAGGGGTCCAGGGAGAAAGGAGTCCTGCTCTACTCTCAGTGGGAATGTAGACCAATGCAATCACTGCAGAGATCAGTGTGGAGATTCCTTGAAAAGCTAGGAATAGAGGTCCATTTTGAGCCTATTTCACTATTAGGTATATACATGAAAGAATTAGAAGAATCATATCACAGTGATGTATGTGCACCCATGTTTATAGCAGCTCAGTTTGTAATAGCCAAATCTTGGGAACAGCCCAAAGGCTCATCAACTAGAGATTGGATAAAGAAGATGTGAGGTTTAAAAAAAAATGGAGGCAGGAGGATTGCTGTGATGTGAGTTGGAGGCTGAGCTAGGGCCAGCCTGAGCCACAAAGTGAGACCCTGTCTCAAAAAACCTAAAAAAAAAAAAAAAGAAATCAACCAACAACAAATACTGGCAGGACTCCAGGGAGAGAGGAGTCCTGCTCCACTCTCAACCATAAACAACAAAAAGTTAGAGACATTTATACTTAAATGGAGGACATACTTATAAGCAAAAGAAATAGGATACAGATGTGTAAATACTACATCTTTTCTCTAACATGAGAAACTGAAGGTGAAAATCAGATCCAGAATGTATGATAGGTATTGTGAAACAGGAAGAAAATGTTCAAAGGGGAAATGGAAAGCAAGGGTAGGGGAAAATAAAGAAGGGAAAGAAAAAAACTGATGTTAAAAAAATGGAAACAAAGCTTATGTAAATGGGGGATAGGAAGATTTTAGGGAGGGCAAGGGAATGGGAAAAAATGAGAGTTAAGATGTGTCACATACAAGTACAAATCCTCAGTGTTGAATGTGATCATAGTGTATATGTAAAATGTACCAGTAAACTCAATTAAAAAAAGCTCTGTGACTTTTGCCTGGTGTAGGTTTGGCAACTATCTCATCTAATTTCAAATACAAACCACTTGTTTCTGATGCCTTGTTCTGTGACTTGTCTGCATCTCTTTCTCCTCCTTTTCGTAGGGAATTTCTGCATCTTTTCTACCTGTATTTCATGTTCCAGTGCAGTTCTCTGCAAATTTCACATATACAATTGAGACTCAATTCCCTGAGAATTCCTTATTGTCTGCATTTTTAAAAAAATTAATTATATTGTGAAATAGATACATTCCATATACATATCATGATCACATTCAACATTGAGAATTTGTACCAGTATATGACATGACTTGATTCTCATTTTTTTCCTATTCCCCTACCCACCCTATAACCTGCACCCCCTATCTACATAAGCTTTGCTTCCTTTTTCTTTAATTACCGTCACAATTAAAATTGTCTGCATTTTTGTAGCTCTCACGATTGGAGCATCTAACAGTATTTTATATATAATCATGAACTGTTTGGGGTTCTTGTTTAATGTTTCATGGGCACGTGTTCTGTCTCACAAGTGGAGTCCCAACTGCCTGAGGTCAGAGACCCTGCTGTTGAATAATTCTTGGACTTTAGGACTGTATATAATTTTAAAACAATACATTAATATTTAACTAAATATCTTGTTCAGACTTTCCACAAACACATCTGCAGACCCTAGAACCGTCTTTTATTAGAGTAGTATCTTGTTTATTACTTCAAAATATACTGCTTTTATAGGTGCAAACAAAACTCAAAGCACTGTGGTAATGATAGTGAACATTTATTGAGTTCTCACTGATTGTTAGACACTTTTTCTAGTGTGTTAGTTGTGAAATAATTGCTTTAGTACTCCTGACAACTCTGAAAGTCTGTTGCTAATCTTTCCCTCATTCTATAGTCAAGGAAACCAAGGCACAAAGAGATGAAGTCACTTCAAGGTCAGAAAGACAGACTTTAGACAGCTGGGCCTAGTGTCTAAGAACTTGACCACAGCACACGCTACATCTCATTCATATAAAGAACATGTGAACTGCAGGCTAAGTGGAGGAACAAGGGTGTAACTAGTGTGCCTAGAAGATACACATGGCTGTGAAGACTGTGTATAGATTCCTGCCCGCAGGGTGGTGAAAAGAAGCAAAGTCCTCAGTGCAATAAAGATGTTGCATTCTAATGAACTCGCGACACAGGACAATTCATTACCTCTAGAGTTCATTTTTCAGCCCATATTCTTACGGTATTATGAAGAACAATATAAAAATCTCCAATTTGATTTCTCAGTATATGATAGGTCTATTTCTTCATATGCTTTATCCAAACCTTCATGTAGTTTGTTGAGTTTTTCATTAAAAACCTCCTTTTCAAACTTCTTGAACACTTCATCTTTTCCACTTTAATAAATGGAAATTCTCTCATGGGTGTATTAAATTCTTTAAATATTTTTAGGTTGACAGGTTTCTTTTGTTGGCTCTCTAGGAAGCCAATTTTGTTCCTAAGCCCCAGAGACTAGTTCAGTTGTGTCTTCTACAAATTCACTACATCGCAATAAAATACTGCTTAATTACTAATTTTTAGGATCCCAGAGGTGTGGGTATTTGTCTCCCGGCTACTGCTGTGCACTACAAAATCTTCTCAGATGAAACATAAAACTCTTTATTATTTAAATCTCCAAGTCCTGTGATAAAGAGTTCACCTCTTCCTAATTGTGTGCAATCTTCTTATAAAAGAAGCAATCAAGTGAGATGATGTAGCTCATTCTGAGAACTTCTAAAAGGAACAGCTGAAGGAATGTCTCTTTTGGAAGAGGTCACATTTTAAAAGGGGCTCCTAAAAAGTCAAGTCCTTTTTTCTTTGCTTGATTTATTTCTAGTACAAGAGGCAGGTCAATGATGAATGGACGAAGAAGTGTTACTTCTCCCATGAAGTCTCAAAGTCAAAACCTGATGATAACTATACTTTGAGTTCAGCTGGATGGCTTCTTCTGATAATAGTTTCTTTAGGAAATTTGAGCCATAAAACAAAATCAATGGTTTTTACTAGAAAATACATATATTTTTTTGAGACAGAGTCTTGCTTTGTAGTTTAGGCTGGCCTTGAGCTCAGCCTCAAACTCACATCATAGCAATCCTCCTGCCTCTGCCTCCTGAGTACTGGGATTACAGGAGTGAGCCACCACGCCTGGCACTCTGGCATTGTTGTATATGGTTACCGGGGATTGAACCCAGGCCCTTGTACTTGCAAGGCAGGCACCAGAACCACTGAGCCCTAGAAAACACTTTTTGTAGACAAGATATATGTCACATTTTTACTTATAAAATAAATTTATTTCTATTTGGATTAATCTTAAAAAGAAAAATCACAGAGAACATGTATAATTTGCAAATACATTGGAATTCAATAGAAATTAATATTAAACACTTAATGACTATTTCATTATTATTAGTGGCAAACATCATAGAAATTTCTTTTTTCTCTTTTTTGGTGCTAGGAATCAAACTCAGGGCCTCACACTTGCCAGGGAGGCGCTGTGCTACCAAGCTACATTTCCAGCTATAAATTTCTTACATACTTACCCTCTAAGACTTTTTTCTGACAAAGACATGCAATTTTCTAATCACTACGACTTAGGGAATACCGACACGAAGTGGATGTGGTGGAAGGTGAGTGATAGCAGAGGAGGCTCTGTCCTGCCCAGATTCTCTGTTGAGTTCACCCCTGATCCATCATATCACCCATGTTTCAAATATGTCACTTCAGAAAGGAGGAGGCATGATCTGAATCTTGAATAACCTCCAAAGGCCATGTGTTGAGGTTCTTTTTTAAAATTTTATTGTGAAATAGGTACGTTTTATATACATATGGTGATCACACTCAACATTGACCGTTTGTACCAGTATATGACATGACTTGACTCTCATTTTTTCCCATTCCCCTTCTCATTCCACAGCTTTTCTACCCCCTATATTCATAGGCTTTATTTCCCTTTTTTAAAATTACCATCACAATTTTGTCTTGCCCCTTGTTACTTACCTCTACCCCTACGCGTGTTGAGATTCTTGTGCACAGCCTGTGGTACGTTGGAAGAGGACAAAGCATTCAGGGGCTGAGGCCAGTGGGAGGAAGTTAGGCCTCTAGGAGCTTGCCCTGAAGAAATATTGGTTTCTTCAGCTACTTCTCCCTTTCCTTCCTTTGCTTCCTGGATGCATTGACATGACCAGCTTCCTGGACTACACACTGCTGCCAAGATGTTCTGCTTGCCATAGTCCAAGGCAACAGCCTCAGGTAAACAGGATGGAAACTTCTGAAATCATGAGCCAAAAATAAACTTTTTCTTAAGGCGATTATCTCAGGTATTTTGTCACAGTAAATACAGTAACGGAAAACTGACTGCACAGCAGGCCTGCTGTCCCTGGGATGGTGGGGTTTTAGCATCACTATAGTTTGTGTACGTGGCTCAACTCCTGACTCTTTCCCAAGTGGCCTCAGACTTCACTGGACTTTTGTATTTCTATTTTATGTAACAAATGGATTTTTTGAGAACCACAAGTTCTGTACTTTTAAAACTAAGATTATTTTCAGCAGTCACAAAGATGCATACTCTGAACAGCAGTAGTTCCCAACATGAGCAGCATATTATAGATTCAGAACCTTTAAAAATACTGATGCCAGGGTCAGGGATTTAGCTCAGTGGCGCTGCCACCTACCTTGCAAACACAAGGTTGTGAGTTCAATCCCCAAACTGCCAAAAAAAAAAAAAAAAAAAAAAAAAACCCAAACCAAAACAAAACAACAAAACAATAACCACCTATTTTCCCACTCCAGATTAAAATTCTGATTGATCAAGGTGGGGCCTGAACATCTGTAGTTTTAAAACTCCTTAGGTGATTCACATGTTAAAAAAAAAAAGGGAAACAAAGCTTATGCATATAGTGGGCAGAAGCTTGTAGGATGGGCAGGGGAATGGGGAAAACTGAGAATTGAGTCTTGCCATATACTGGCACAAATTTTTAACATCAATTGTGATCATGATGTGTATACAAAATGTACCAATAAAATCAATTAATTAAAAAAATAAACTCCCCAGGTGAATGCAATGGCAATGACACAGAATCACTATGCTAAAGGCATGCTAAAAGAAGACCTCCTCCTTTTCCACTGGTCTGCAGCTGGTACTTCCATAGCAACTGTAGGCACAGTGGTATTTTATAGATGGCAGCTTCAGATTTCTAAATGGCTGCCATGAGAGACACTGCCAAGTAGAAAGATTAGGACGTTATCCTGATTGTCAGGAAAGATTTCTAATACCTGAAGTCTGTGGATTATCATTTAAAGCACTAACACAGATGTCACCTATGTTGGCCTCATAAGCACCCTGGGAGTCAGAAAGGAGAAGCATCCTCATATAGCTTTCCTTATAAGCCAGGAAAGGAAGCTCCAGGAGGTTGAAGGATAGGTCTATGATTACGGAGCTTACTAGCTAGCTGCATTGGGATTAGAATCCAAGTATCTGATTGTTATTCCACTGTAACAAATTTTGGCACTATGATAGAGTTCCAAATAGTTATAGCTCCTCACTTGCCTAGTGATCCAGGGGTGGTTGGTAATCTCTCTGAACTTCAGTCTCCTCATCTCTAATTTGTGTACCTACCTCAAGGACTGCAATTAGCATGAAATAAGAAAAAGCACCTCACGGAGTATAAACTTCAGTACAAATACAAGCTATTGCTACTGTTGACCAGAGAGAGAAAGGATCAAACTGAGAGGTCAGGATATTTAAGCTGGTCTCTCATCTTGGGGTTGTAAATGAAGCCCAAAGCATGATAAGTCTGTATTCTTATAAAGATAGCTTGTATTTGTTTTTGGCATGATCTGTTCATTAATTTACCAGACAGGACTGCAGAATTGATCTCAGCAGACTGGGCTTCCTAAGGTCAAAGAAATGTGTGAAAGTGAGATACTAAGTCCACTTCAGACTCACCCTCCTCTCCTCTGCTCTATTCCTGAATTTTTTGACTCATCCTGGCATGCAGGGCAGCTTCTGGACATGTCCTTACCTACCCCTGATGTCTGTAACATACTGTGTTTCTTCATTTTGTTCTCTGGGACTATTCTGGAGGATCTGGATTAGTCACATGTGGTATTGGATAAAAATCCCAGAATAGCTTTATGTTTGCTCCACTTTGGCCTCACTAAGAGCAGACCTGCGGACAGAACAACATCTGAGGAACGCCTGAGGTTTCTCTCACAAGAGAGGAAATCCGGGATCAATTAAAGGAAGTAAGAAAGGAGTGCTGTTAAACTACTGGCAGTGATACAGTTGATGGCACTTAACTGGGGCTATAAAGACAGTCTTTATAAATACAGGTCATTTTATAACTGCTTTTCATATAATACTATAAAATTCCACTATTTTTTTTCATAATTCTGTCCAGCATGATGATCTATATGCAATGGATTTTCAGTAAATGTTGTCAGGAGCTTCTTTGCCTATGACATGCACTCATTTATTTATTCATATAAGAAACATTTGTTAAGTTTTTCCTTTATGCCAGACACTACCCTAGGGCTGTGGATATGAAACTCTGAAGACACAGTTCCCATTCTTAAGTAGTGGGAACACAGAAGTGATCAATGGTCGGAGTCAGTGTAAGTGCTGCTGTGCGGGTGCATGGGGCTCGGTGGAGCACTGCTGGAAGAGGAGCCGGAGTCAGAATGGCCTTGCCTGAGATGGCTCTTACCAAGCAGGGAGCAGATGAGAAGGCAAAATGCACTGGGGAAGATGGGTAGGGCAGAAGGAAGAGGTGTGTGGGCACAGACACCTGAGACCTGAGGAGGCTGGAGTGCAGGAAACACAACTGTAGGTTCACCTATTAAATGCAAATAAAGCGAAATGATATTGGAGTGCACTCTGATATATAGCAGAGGGAAGTGTTGTTTTATAGAACTTTTATTTCAGTTATATATATATATATACCTACATTGAAAACAGGGGTTAATGGTAAAAGAATATCTCAGATACTTTTTTTAAAATAGACTATCATGGCCACTGAAGGATTTTGTCCAGACAAATGTATATAATAATCAAATTTGGATTTTATCACATTTCTTTCTGGCTATAGCTTGTAGGATGGATTTGAAGGGTTGGAACGCAGCATGGTAACAAATGATGGGGCAGCTGTCTTGTACAATGAGGAGAAGACATGTAATGAAATGGAAGGGTCCTGATGGGTCATTGGTGATGGAGCTGCCATACCACTCTTACACTGCCTATCCAGACATTTAAACGAGAGAAATAAATCTCTGTACCTGTTTAGGACACTATTACTTGGGTTTATAGTAGTAGGCTAGCTGCTGTCCTTTATTATGCCTGCCTGTGGGCAACAGACTCTCAGATGATCATTACTAATCTCTATCTCCTCATGTTTACATTTCTGGATAATCCCTTCACTATGAATATGAATGGAACTTATGATTGGCTTCTAACCAACAGAATATGCAAAGGCTGACATGTTCATAAATATATTACTTAAGATTATGGCTTCAGTCTCACTAGTAAGTCCCTTGCTGGCTTTGTTAAAGTAAGTTGGTGTATTATAAAACACCCTATGGGGACAGTCATACAGCAAAAAATTGAATGTAGCCTGTGGCCAGTACCCAGAAAGAAACAAGCTAAACCTCCATCACCTGGGAATTATCCAAGCTGAAACAAAAGGATGCTAATGTGTAACATGAAAATAATCTGAAACTAAAGTACTGGAAAAAGTAATACACAAATTCAGAATACTATAGTACTGTAGTTGCACTATGTAAATTACGCTTATTTTTAGTACAAAGACTGAAAGAAAGCTATTCAATGTAGTAATGACTACCATAATGACTCAGACCTACGGTATATGCATATATATATAAATAAATAAATATATAAATAAATCTAGTGTAATGGTCCACACTTGTAATCCCAGCAAATGTGGTAAATGTGCTTGTGAGACCAAGCACGAGGAGTAAGTTTGAACCTAGCAATTCAGGCCATTTAGCAACTCAGTGAGACTTTTTCCTCAAAACAAAACAACAACAACAACAAAAAGGAATGGAGATATAGTTCAGTGTGAAGGTCCTGGATTTAATTCTAGTACTGTCCCCCAAAGAGCGACATTAAAATTCCAGATCTTTAGGAGAGGAGGAAATGAAAACATAGTTTATAATCAAAGTTAAATTGTTTCCAGCTTAAAATAACATATTACAATCTTTTTAAGAAGCCTCCTTGGGCTACCGTGTTCTTTCACTCTGGCTTGCTTTTTCCTTGTAGAGCATACTTACTCTCCTGCTTTTACTTGGCTCAAATTTGCTCTGCAGAGCTTGTTTCTTTTTCTCTCTGTAATAAATGTAAAACCATACTACTGTGTGCTCTTGTTTGACTAATCATTTGTTCAGGACAGAAGGAACTTAGAAGCCACCTCTAGAAGGAGCCCCCAACATCCCTGGTCACATATTGGCAAAGCCAATCAGGAGGTAAGGCCCTTTGGGGAACATTTATTTATTTATTTTTCTCTATGAGCAAGATTTTTTTTTTTCTCTTCTCTTCTTTCCCTCTTTCTTCCTTAGAAAAGCTCCAATCCCTTTATCATCCATTCTCACTCAAGATGAGCTTTCATCCTCCAGAGGGCCCAGATCTTTTTTGGTTATCAGGGAGAGGTAGGGAGTTAGAAGGTGATAAAGATGTAATGGAACCTAGGGAATTCAGGAAGCTTTCTCGTGGCTCTGGAACAAACTTCTGGTGTCCTAGCCTGTGGGATGGGGGTGGGGAGTGCATGGCCCCCAGGTTTCTTCCAGCTGGTAAGAGGCCCATCTCAAATTTCTCTTCCTTTTCTTTCTTCTCTTTTCCATTTTTAATCACTCATTGCAGTAAAAAATAGCCTGAGAGACTGTTACTAACCCAGTCACAGGTTCCATGTATGTAGCCTGGAGTTTAGTATGCCTTTTTGTCCATGCTTTTCTGTTCTCTGTAATACTTCACTCAGCTTTCTCATTCTTTTGGGAAAAAGAGCTAATAATAACTTGGTCTCCTACCTGTATTAATTAGCTTTCTTGTTCCTGAGACAAAATATCCAACACTCCATGTCAAAGGAGGAAAGCTTCATTTCAGCTCACGGTTTATAGAGGCTTCGGCCCACAATTGGCTGGCTCCAGGGCAGCATGGCAGCAGCAAGCCTGCCTCTCTTTTTACCCCATCTGGGCTACCAGCACTTTGGGTGGTGCCTGTTATAAACACCACACGTGAAACCACTTGTTTGAAATGGGCTTTTGTAAGGAAAAGAAAAGTTTTTTCTGGTGATCAGGGACTAAAATCAGGAATATATCTTAGCTAGCTGGGAAAAGCCAAATTTACTGTATCTGTGTATAGATGGGTTGACATTAAGAGAGAGAGAGAGAGAGAGAGCAGCAGCTAGCTGGGAGTGGATTTTACCTGTTAAAACTATGCTAGGCCAAGCTTCCTAGACTCCTCTGAGATTACCATAAAGATTTGAACCACTCTTAATACTGCCTCTCTGATGCCTACAGGCTAAGAAGTTAGCTATTCTTGTGAACAGGAGATTTCTCAGACCTATGCAAATAGGCAGAATATCAGTGACTGCCCCGCCCCAAGATCCTGAGGAGGTGTGATTCTGTTGGGAACTACAGATAATTTACTTGGACTTATGATTTACTTACTTGGATTTACAGATGTCTGCATGCCCTGTGGGATTAATTACTGGGATTATTGGGACATCTGCCCCACCTTGTGGGATTTTAAACTACAAGAATTACTGCCCTAGGATTATTGGCCTTAAAATCTACTCGGATTTACTTACTGGGATTTAAGGATGTCTGCCCTGCCCTGTGTAATCTTCAACTACAAGGGTAACTGAGGGACCACCGTGTTTTATACATGCTAGGAATATGGGTGTGAAGGCTTGGTACCAAATAAAGGTGCAGCGAGCTCAGGTTATGGGCTCTTCTGCCCCCCTCTGCTGTATTTGGCCTCTGCTGCCGTTGCTCAGAGCAGCGAGAGTTGAGCCTGGGCTCAGCCTTTCTCTCAAGGTTCCAGTTTTGTTGTTTGTTAATCTTTTGCTGTGGGACTCATGGTTGACTGGAGTTTGCCACGAGGGTTCTGGCTGCATCCACTACCCCTGTCTCCTACATGGTTCAGTAACAGAAGTAGCTTTTTCTCAGAGGGGCATCAAAAGGCAAATTAGACAGTTGTCAACAGGTCATTGAAGTCAAACTCCATCATCCAATGACCTCTTTTCAAGGAGCAGAGCTCTTAGCTCTAACTTGGGTACTGACATTAGGAAAAGGCAGAAAGTTAAATATATGGACTACAAATATGCTTTTCTGGTGCTACATGCTTATTATGTAGAAACCTGTAAATAAAAGAACTTGCTGACTAGTACACAATCATCTACAAAACTCAAGCAGGAAATTCTGCAACTTTTAGAGGTAGTCTGTCTTCCCAAGGAGATTGCTGTCATCTATTGCAAGAAACTCCTAAGAGAAACGTCTAAAATCTTTTTGGGAAATCAAAAGTCCAGTAGAGAGGAAAGAAGGAAAGCTTTACAGTCCACCTAGAACCTAGCCTTTTTCTTAGTTCGTGAGGATCTAATCTTTCCTCAAGGGAAAGCCTAATCAAATCTTTCCTCAAGGGACATAGTGTCAAGATGTACAAATCATACATGGGAAATGGTTAGTCTTAATAATTTACCTGAAATCTCCTTTTGCCATATTTTCTCCTCCTCATGAAGCATGGAAATTTGACCTGGCCTTCGTATTTGGGCTCCATATTCCCAACCTAAAAAAAATTTATTTTCTTTTTCCCATTGAACAGACAGCTCAACAATTATTAACTCTTCTCCCATTGTCTTCTAACTTTTTTTTTCCTTCCACCCAGTCAGTGAGCCACAATATCCCTGCAAGCACATAATCCGCTATAGTCAGGCCTTACAATGGCTTCTAGCAGGAAGTAGCTATATGAAGAGAAGAGAGCTCTACTTCCTTAGCACACCATTAAAAATTATGAGCGTATTTGTCTCTCAGGGGAAAATGAAGCAGGAGATTATGGAGAGGCAAAGACAAGCTGAGAAAATCACTTGTTAATTACAAAATTCGAAGAAGGTGTGAAAGACTGCCTGGAGAAATAGGTGTGACAAAATCTC
This sequence comes from Petromus typicus, assembly GCA_004026965.1. Lineage (NCBI taxonomy): Eukaryota > Metazoa > Chordata > Mammalia > Rodentia > Petromuridae > Petromus > Petromus typicus. The sequence continues at coordinate 50,770 of PVIR01006582.1, forward strand.
AGGATATAGGCAAGGAACCATTCTTGAATCTCCGGATGTGAAGTTTTCATGAGAACTCTAGGTTCTTTATGGGATCACCTACACCTAATGTCCTGAGGAGTGGGTGATACAAAAAAGATAGTTGCTACTGTTTTTCACTACATCTGGCTCACTCCTGTAGAGTATACTTATTTTTCTACTTTTACATGGTCCAAACTCACTCTCTAGAGACTATTTATTTTCCTATCTTCAATAAACGTAAAACTATTATCCAATCCCCCAAATCAAATCAGATCCTCATGGTAAGCACATAGCAAAAATTACAGTAAGTAAATAAAAATAAAAATCAAGGAATCAAAATATACTTCTAGAGAAAACTGCTTAAAAACAAAAGAAAACTGTTCAGGAAGAAGAGAACCAAGGGTCTATAAAACAACAAGAAAGCTGGGCATGGTGGTGCACACCTGTAATCCCAGCACTCAGGAGGCTGACAGGAGGCTTGCTTCAAGTTTGAAACCAGCATGGACTGCATAGTAAGTTTATTCCCAGTCTGAACCACATACTGAGATCTTGTCTCAAAACAAAAAACCAACCAAACAAAGCAAAAACAAAACAAAATAAAACTAGAAAACAATTAACAAGATGATGATAGGAAGGCCTTAGCTATCAATAACAACCATAGATGTAAATAAAAATATGGAAATGCATGAAGTGTATTGTTATAGCAATTAAAATTAATGTATTAAACTTGTTTATCAAGATGGATTAATCTCGGAAACACTATAATGAATAGTTAAAAAGACAAGCTCATGATGGCATAATATAATAGCATTTATATAAAGCTTGAAAAGTTGCAAAACATTATATGATGCTGATAGAGTTATGTAGCAATAATGTAAGATGTATCCTCTCAGACCAAAATCAGGATATGGTGGGTACAACTTACTACTTGCTTTCTCTGTCTCTGTCTCTCCCCTGTAGGATCTGAAGTATGCTCAGCAAGTGCTCCACCACTGAACTATGTGCACAGCCCAATTATTATCTTTAAATCAATTATTGTGTATTAAAAATCAAGCGGTTTTCTGTCATGAAGGAATAAATACTACCACAGATCAAGAGGGAGAAACACATGTTTCTTCCAAAATTTATGTAATGGCTGTCTTTAATTTTGAAGAGAGTAAGAACAGATAACCAGGGTTTTGGAGAGAAGGGATAGAGATGGGGTGAGTAAGTCCTGTAAGAAGTCCTTATTACCAGTGATAGGTTTTAGAAATGTGAAATTTGAGGTGAGAACTGTATAAGATGTGAGGCAGCCTGGTGAATATAAGGAGAGGATATCAAGGAGAATGGGATGAACAGTTTGCTTGAATAGTTAACTATTTAGGATTGATTCAAGTAAGCCGCTAATTACCATTTTCTATCATTCATGCACATAAATCACAAGACCCAAAATTCACCAGAGAAACAAGGACAGAGAAGAACTGGAATCTTCCTCCAAGACCCATCCCCTAAATTATAGGTGAAGTGGAACAGGATGCATGAAAAGGATTTCAGGTATGGAGAGGTTTGGTATCTTCTTAGAGGGGGTGATGGGATCCCAGCTGTGCTGACCCTTTTTTCACTGAGATTTGAAACGTTTTACGTTGGGGTTGCTTGGCACAATGCTGCCTTCTACAATACAAACCCTGACCAGAAACTGCTTTTCTTCTGTGACATTCCTCTTACACTATGACACGCTTCAGTGGATAAATCAGAAAGTGATATGCTTTTCAGTTCACCGCAAGACATCTTGTATGTCACAAAGGAAGTAGCTCTTGCCCACATTTGCCTGAGTAATTCATATTTAGTTATGGATTTCTCCAGTCAATGCGAGGGGCTAAGCTAGTGAAAGAAGTGCTGTTAATGTCTAACTTCTAGCGGAATCCTCAAGAGGACTTAACTGGAGTCCTCAGTGCCAACACCGTTACTCCAGCTCTCACACATGACGACATTATTATTCACTGAGTTATGTGCCCACAATACTCCAGAGTGTTACCATCCACTTAATAGACTCAAGTCTTGGGTTTCCTGATCATATTTTTAAATTAGCATAAAGAAATGCAACACCATAAGCAAGGGGACTCCTCATAGATTACTGCCAAGAGATTTTGTGGCTTTTTTGTTTTGTTTTGTTTTACATACATAAAACCTTTCGACTTTCTAAAACATGGAGCAGTTCTTTTCATTAGGTGTGTGGATTGAAATTTGCTTCTAGTGAGAGTTGGAAGCAAAGTACAATACTTTTATAAATAAAATAGAGTAAAACTCTGTGATTGGATAAAGTAGAAATGTAGGCACAAAATTTAAGTCTTAATTTCATTCTATCTTTTTTCTCTTCATAATACCTTCAAGAAATCATTAGACATAACCGCCACCCCCAAAACTTTCAGACTTCCCTTTCCATTCATTATATTCCACTTCACTTTGGGGTCCCGGTCCTACTTCCTAGCTGTCTTCATCATTACCTCTTTGCTTCTTCGCACTTGCTAATAGGAAGTAAAAGTGTAGCAAGTCAAAAGCTGAGTTTCCACAGGTCTGAGAGAGGTCAGATTCCATCTGAAACTTGGATTCAGGCCAAGCTCTGGCGACAACGGCAGGTTCACTGGAACTCATCCCTTTTGGCTGGGCCAGGCCTCAGGAATCACACAGTGACATCTGCTGTAGAGAAACTGGGTCTCTGCTTCTCATGAGCTACACGACAGGACTAACTCCTTGGCACTTGTGGCATGTGTTAATTTAAAAAAATCCCTGCTCCTCTGAGACAGGGCTTCTTAAGCCTTTGGACTGGAAGAGCCGCAAATGTCTTACTTTAATGCTTTACCCAAGAAAGAAAAAACAAAAAAACAACAAAACAACAAACAAGTATCCCAACAGAAAGTATCTAGCATAAGGAATCAACTAAACATCTTGGGAGGCTCAAATAATTTTTAAAAGTGACAAAGAAGTAACAACTGGAAGCAGTAGCTACGGCCTGAGGGTTGGAATCTAGAAGAGGACATGAGGTTGGGGTTCTCAGAAGCCAGAAGCTTGGAGGAAGGGCCCCATAGGGCAAGAATTCAGACCTCTGAAAAACAGTGCTGCTTGGCTGAGGTCAGAGGACAACAGAAATGATGTGGCTGGCTTTGAAGTGCCTTAACCTGGAGACAGGAAGCTCTGCTGCCAGACTGAAGCGCCATTACTGGGGTGGGGCTGGCAAGCACAGTGTGGACAGGAAGGGGCAAGTTGTTCCAGCTCTTCCCTCCTGGCGTGCTTCCTGTAGTGTCCCTTGGCGGTCAGATGACAAGGCAGCGGTATGGGTGGTACAGATCCAGCCTCACCAACACGAAGGGGAGGGGTGGCTGAATAACTGCCATACAATACTTTACCTTAACTATAAGCATACACTTAGAATTTTTAAACTGCATTCATTTCTATTTTATTTTTCCCTATGGAACTAATTTATCACATTTGAAATATTAAAAAGCTGGAGGAGCTCCATCACACTGATTTCATGACCTAATAGTAGTCCGTGACCCTCAGTGAGAAAAACTCTGGTCTAGGAGATCTTCAGAGACAGCAGGACTGAGCCCCAGAACTCAGTGCTTCTTCCCCTCTCACTCTTCCCACAACAGTGACTTTAAGCAATAACCACAAAAGTGACCCCTTCAACTGATGCCAGGTGGAAGCCACACTTCATAGGCTTCAGGAATATTTATGTTAAGAGGCTGAAAATATTCTGCATAAAGCAGTGTCTCCTACCTGTTTTTTCTTTCTATAATTTGTTAACTGCAGTTTGAAAATATTAAATGGGACATTATAGAAACAAAGAATTTGTATGTTTTAAGTAACTTTTGCCATAGTATAACCATTCTATTTTGTTGCTATTTTTAAACTTCTTACTATTTTTAATTTACAAACTAAATTTTAATTTACAAACTAGGTATATCTGTCTAGGGTGTATATGTCTAGCTTTCTGTCTGGGGAAGCTACTTCGGTACTATCCCTGGTGGTTCTTTGGATCTCTTGCAGTTAGGGAGGATTCCTATAATACTAGACGGAAGTACAAAAAAGAGAAAATTTAAACATCAGTACTTTAATATCCTTATAAATGTGGCATTTTGAAGGTGTTTTGGGGGAACGCTCAGGAATGCATGCCATAAAAAGCTGAAATATGATGAGAAAAGACGAAAGCCAGCTAGGAATTTAGCTCAAGTGGTATCATGTCTATCTTAGAAGCACAACAGCCTGAGTTTGATAGCTGGTACCAAAAAAAAGCAAACTAGTAGACAATAGATGAGCTGTTACTAGGCAGTGTGGTTAGTTGTCAAGTGATTTTCCATCTACTGAGACTATCAGAAAGTGAACAGAATAGCAGGTATAGAGTATAGCAGAAGCAACAGAAGCAGGCAAGGGGACACAAGGTCTGTTTGGAGCAGTAGTGGAACTTAGGGCCAAAAACCAGCAAGAGGAACCCAAGTATCAGTAAGACCTGAGAGATGGACTCTTTGAAATGGAGAGGATGCAGAGACTGAACCTGAGGAACTAGCCTCTCATTTCAGAAGCTGGTAACAAGCTAGTGAAGAATTCAGTGAAGCTTGGGTAGAAAGCTTTGAAGAGAATCAAGATCATAGAGATCAAGGATGGTGATAGGTGATGTCGAATGCTATGGATGGCAAGGAGTCTGAGCGCCCAGAGCGAACATCTGACGTAGTACTATCTGTCCTGAGCCTCTTTAACAAGGTGGAGGCTCTTCACCAGGTAGTCAGCTCCATCTTCTGGATTTGCAGTGTTAAACTATCACTTAAATGGCCTCAAAGTATCAGGTAATAGTTTTTTATTGGTCTTTATTCTTTCCTAGCAGTCCATGGCCTGTGGGCATTTTAAGGCTGTGTGTCAGCGGCTCACGATCTTTTGTGACTGTCCACCTCCAGCTCACTGTAGAGTACTATCTGCTTTTCCTGCTGTCATTTATTCTTAAGTGACTTGCTGAGCTGAACCAATTTTCTGGGATCCTGGCATCCAAAAAAGGAGGGTGAGGTGTTGGCCTCTTATCTTTGGAGACTCTTGAAGGATGTAGATTGCACTAAAACCCTGGACAGCTGCCTTGCAGAGACAAGTGACTGGTCAGAAGGGAAACCAGATAAGGGGCAGATGGATCAGGTGAACCTAACATCCCTACCACAAAAACATGTGTTCAGCTGGTCGCATATCAGTATCATCTTCTCCAGGTGTAAAAGAGAACCAAGTCATACGCTCATTATCTGTGCAGAGTTGTGACCAAAGTACTTCAGGTGACTCGGTACTGCTTCTGGAATGATGTCATGATGACCTTATGCTCAGATTTTGTCCTGGCCTTTACAACTTAAATGCTGTCATTTTTTCTGCACTATATAAACTATTTTTAATTAATTCTCGGTACAATTTAAATATACATAACAATGATATTCATCAAAGGGTGTTTGTAACTATACATGATATAACTTGATTCTTCCTTTTCTCCCATTCCTCTTCCTTCCTTTAACCTCCTCCTCACTGCAAAAGTTTTGTTTCCATTTTTTCCCTTCCCTCTTTCCTTTTTTCAGTTTCCATTTCCTTTGGAAAAGTTTCTTTCTATTTCATGTTATCTATTATACATTTTGGTCCTTATTGACCCTCTATTTTGGTCTGTAAACTATGGTTACACAAACTCTGGTGTCATTTTCTCCTGCTAGGTAACAAATTCCAGCTGTTATCATTTTCTTCCTTACTTATATTAAATAAAGTATTACGGTGTAAGAAAATGGCTTTCATAAGTGAACCCACTACGAAGATAGCCTGGAGAGGTCATGTGCATCACTGCTTAATATATATCAGCTACCCCTTAGATTGGATCAAATAGAATATGAAAGTACTTTCTGTGGTGATAAAATATTTTTTTCTTTATTTTTTTTTTTTGAGACAGGGTCTCGCTTTGTAGTTCAGGCTGGCCCTGAGCTCAGCCTCTAACTCACATTGCAGCAATCCTCCTGCCTCTGCCTCCCGAGTGCTGGGATTACAGGCGTGAGCCACCACGCCCGGCACTGTGGTATGTGGTACTGGTTGCTGCTGGGTTGAGTCTCCACACCCAGTATTGTTATGTGGTTACCGGGGAATCGAACCCGGGTCCTTGTGATTCAAAGACAAGCGCTGGAACCATTGAGCTAAATCCCAGGCCCCAGTGATAAAATATTTTAATAGCAAAGTTCCTTCTGTGGAAGGAAAGATATTCTAGTGAACAACTTGGAATTGTTGGTAGCTATAAAGGCCCAAATTAAGCGATAGGAGATAACTAAAAATATTGTATAAGGAGAGAAAGAGCCAGAAAGATGGTAGCTAGTGGGAGATTAAGACTTATGCTGAAGGGGGTTGGTGAATTAAAATGCCGTGGGGGAATTGAAGGACTTTTACAAAGGAAATTCTAATCTTAAGGTTCTTTTATGCTTTTTATTTTAAACCCCTCACTTGCTCAAAACCTTTAGCAGACTCTCCCATAGAAACAACCAAAGAAGCGGGGTTGATTTCCACACTGTGTGCCTGACAGAAAAGAGTTGCAGGTGAGAGGGGAGGGGATCTGAGGAGTTGGAGAAAACAACAACTCAGAACCATGTGACCCTAAGATTGTACGCCCCCCCCCAAGGGCCTGTGCAGTCATGGACAGGACATTGGCTTCCCCTGGAGAGGCAGATAAGTCAAGACAATTTGAATATTTCTGTGACAGAGTGACCCCATCTTGCAACACAGAGTAGTTGCTTAATGTTTTCAACCTCAAAAGACATTTACTCCTAGAAAATGAGAAAGTCAGTAATTTATTTCCTTTCTTTCCCTTCTTTCCCTTCTAAATGTCTAGGCTTCACTTTCATCATCTGTAACATCTCGAGCTTTCACCTAGAATTATCTATATGGTGTTTGGGAGAGCCATGATAGTAACGACTAATATTCTGTTTCTTTTGAGATAATTTACATATAATGTAAAATGTACAAATCTGAAGTGTACCCGTTCAACAGTTTTGAAAATTATAGATACTTTTGCAACTTAAACCCTTAGCTAGATATACAGCTTTCCCCTCATCACAGAAAATTCCCTCCTCAAACTCTTGCCACAGCCAGCCAACCACTCATTAGTCTGATTTCTGTCATGATGCATTAAATACTTCAAAGCTATTGTTGTATTGCTTTAATTTTCAGAGTTGTTATTAGCATATGTTTGTAGTACATAATGATTACATTTCTTGTGGGGACGTGGTACATAACACATCTGAATTCTTTTTCATCTTATTCTCTTCCCTTCCTTCCCTCATAGCTTTGTTTTATACTGCCTCAACAGCATTAATGCATTTATTTTTCACAAAACCCACGAGACAGGTATCTCCATTTTGCAATTAAAAAGCTGAGGATAGGGTGGTCACAAGTCATGGGCCTGGCACGACGGCACCACATGAATTTAGAATGCTCCAAGCCCACGCTCTCAACAAGTTTATACTATAATGATGATCCTGGAGAGTTCACAAACGATTGCCTACGAGGTATTATAGCTCTAAATTTAATGGAGACCAGTGCGTTATACATACAAGTCCTAAATCCTCCTAATCTCAAGGGTCTTATATGCGTTGCATGTTATTAAATACCCGGTTTCTAATCCAACTCCCCAAAGAATAACAGAAACGGTCTTTAAAATACTGCGAGCCAATTTGACCTGTTTGGAGAAACTGGCGGAACTGACTGAGGTTCCACACATCCCATGTGGCACAGCCAGCGAGGGATGAGACCTGGAACAGAACCCTTCAATGAGAGAACCGAGCTCCTGGTGTTCCATCTTCCGACGCTGCAGCAGGCTGAAGCGCGCCTGGCCCCGGGGACTGGGCTTAAAGTCACGCGCGAAGCTTGTTCAGCCGGCTGTCCTCCTCAATGTCACAGTCTCCCCGCTCTCCTTTTTCCCGCACCCGGGCAATCTGCCCAGCTCGTCTTAGAGCTGACTCACAGCTCCCGTGGTCTCCGGGACACGCGGCCCGCGGCTGCCATGGCAACCGTACGCCGCTGCTGCCGCTGCCGCCGCCGTCTCTTCACGCACGTCGCGAACTAACGGACTCTGCAGCGGCCAGTGCTTCACCCGACCCCACCCCTCCCGAATCGCATCACCGACGGTCCGCCGAGCTGCAGCACCTAGGTAGTGAATCTGAAGGCGAGGGTCGAGAGCGGGAGTACCGAGGATGGGTGTCCAATTTGACAGCTTCGCCTTAACTCCTTCAGACCGAGACACAGGCTGCGAGCCGCGGGGTTGAGGCGGGCGCCTCCTGAGGAGGGGGAGAGAGGCGCCTTCGCGCTCGCGAGGCACCATGGGGATTGTAGTTCGATGGCTCGTCAGACTCGCGGCGTTGGCGGGGCGGCTTGGACCAGCGAACTACAAAGCCCGGCGGCCCCAACAGCTGCGAAAGGCCGATAAACTTTGGCTGACCGTCAGAAAGCGAATCTCAATCTCTTTGTCTTGAGGGGCTCTAAGGGTGGTCTCGGAACTGGGCTCTGGGCGCTGAGAAAGGGAAGAGGAGGTGAGAGGAGGGTTTCCCTCCCTGAGGTTGGCGCGCCCTGGTGTGGCAGCGCCCAGCCCACCCTGCGGGGTCGCCGCCCTGCCCAGTCTAGATGGGCAGCCGCCTAGCTCGAGGCCTTGGGCCTTCCGCGCCTCTGTCTCTTCCAAGACGCTGCCTCTTGATGTAGAACCTTGTGAACTGCGTACGTTTGATGTGAGACTCGAGAAACTGTGGTGTAAACAGACTTCTTTCCCGGATACGCTTATTTCTAGATATTTAACATGCTAATTTTAAAATAGCTCAAAGGTGTTGGCATATTCAACCCATCTATTAGTGGTTCCTCAAAGGGCACTGTTATTGAAAGGGTAAGTGTAAAAGTGGATAAAAAATATCATTGGTATTGTTTGGTGTATCTGATGTTTTTGTCGTTTTGCACTTTTGCATTGTATCTACGGAGGTTCAAGGTCATGAAATGAGTTTTTCCACTAGGCCATCCTCCCCAATTGACCAGTCGACACATAATTTGATTATATTTTAAAGCCCAGTTTAGTTTTGAACTTTTACCGTTCCTCTCCTTTTTTAAACAGTTGGTAGTGTTTTCTTTGATTACTGCAGTGCTTTTCAAGATTTCTTAGGAGCATGTTTTCAGGATAAAAATGCTGTATTCTATTTTTTTTTTTAATGCTACAGAATAAACCTTAATCGCAAGGGTTAACTCAAGTTCTAGGGTAAGAAGGCTGACCTAGATTGAGAAAACCTGTCTTGATTATCCTTTAAAGTTTTTCAGTAGGCTTTATGAGCTAGCAGTTTGGGATTTTATAGAGTTGGGAAATTGTTAATGATATTGTGGGATTATTTGTGTGTGTGTGTGTTTAGAAATAAACTCGTAAGACCAGTAGCATAAAATTATTTTACTGTCAATTAAAATGAACCTTATTGTTTATCTAAACAAATTTTTATAAGACTGATATAGAAAGTTAATTTCATGAGACCATTAGGGAAAAAAGCATTATGTAGTACAGGGATTTAAACTATTCATTCAAAATTTTTAAAGATCCCATTATGTACCATGTATTATGCTGGGTGCTGGGAATAAAGAGGAGAAGATTGTCATGTCATCATAGTACTGTGACTAGTCAAGTTGTATAGGAGCAATAATAATTTCAGTGGGAATAAATAAGTATACAATAGTAGCATTTATTGAATATTTTCTCTTCCTCTGTGTGAGGCACTGTGTGTTTTTTGCATGGAAGCCCTTATTCTCACAGTGGAGGCATAAAGTACAGTTATTTACAGAAGAAGAAGTGGGGTTAGAAATTTCCCTAAAAATCCTATTTGGTAATGTAAATCTGGATTCCAACCCTGCTGGGTCTGATTCATAAGTAAGTCATGATTTCAACCCCTAATGCCATTCTCCCTACTAAATGAATGATTCTCTGTCTGGGGAGGTCTTTGGTATACAGTGAATTTTTTCAGTTTTGCTTTTTGAAAGAGTCATTATGTAGTTCAGGATGGCTTGGAACATGTGACAGTTCTCCTGTCTCAGCCTCTCCACATGCTCAGATTACAGGTGTGTGCTGCCATGCCCGGTCATAAAAGTAGCTGTTGACGGATGTTAAGAAAGTTCAGTAAACTTTCATTGAAGGGAGAATAAGGAAACTCACTCCAGGCAATATGAGCAAAAAATAGATTTAAGAATAAGTATTTTGTATTAGGGGAACCCTCTGTAGTTCTAAGTGGCTGGATTCCAGAATACTTGCAGTGTAGTAGTGGAAGAAGCCTGATTTAAGGTACTTGGTGCCATCATCAGAGTTTGGGATTTTTCTTAACATGGGGCAACCATTGAAGAATTTCAGAAAAAGTAGTAGTGTCACTGGTTTTTTTTTTTTTTTTTTTTTTTTTTTTTGAGACAGGGTCTCGCTTTGTGGTGCAGGCTGGCCCTGAGCTCAGCCTCCAACTCACATCACAGCAATCCTCCTGCCTCTGCCTCCTGAGTGCTGGGATTACAGGCGTGAGCCACCACGCCCGGCACTGTGGTATGTGGTACTGGTTGCTGCTGGGGTGAGTCTCCATGCCCAGTATGGTATGTGGTTACCAGGGATCGAACCCAGGTCCTTGCGCTTGCAAGACAGGCGCTGGAACCACTGAGCTAAATCCCTGGCCCTAGATTTATCTTCTTAATAAGTATTGTCTCTCTTATAGAAATATAACAGTAAAATTAGAAAGCCCTAGCTATATAATTTTTATGTTAATATTTTTGATTAATAGTTTATTTTCTCAACATTGAATTGAACATTTTTCCCAAGTGTCATTTACTGAATGTGGTGTAGTGGAAGAGGTCAGAAGTCTGTTGTCCTCCTCTCTGTGTTTTCTGTGCGGTCATAATCGGCTTTCCAAACCTGTTTCTTAATCTTGTAAGAGGTGTTAATACTGTTTTACGTGATTTGGGGAAGATTAAACAGTTTAATTGAGGTAAACTAGAAGTGCTGAATAAGTGAATGTGTTTCTCTTCCCTTTCTTCATATCCACAGACTGTCATTTTGTCCTATCAGCTGGTGGATACATAATAAAATGATGACTTGTTTCTATAAAATGATTCATCAATTATTTGTTTAAAATGAAGCTTCCTTAAATACTATAAAATGTAACTTTATAGGCCATTAATAGTAATATGGTTTTAGATTATTTTTTGTCTTTGTAGAAACAGGAAGTTGCAGGAAGGACTTGACATACCAGTAGCTCTTAAATTCTTTGATTCTCTATATCTCATTTTTAATCTGATTTATTTTATACTTGAACTGATATATTAGCATCTGTTAGTGGAAAAAAAATATTTTGTTTGTTTGTTTGTTTTTTAAGACAGGGTCTCACTTTGTAGTTCAGGCTGGCCCTATGCTCAGCCTCCAACTCACATCACAGCAATCCTCCTGCCTCTGCCTCCTGAGTGCTGGGATTACAGGCGTGAGCCACCATGCCCAGCATTGTGGTATGTGGTACTGATTGCTGCTGGGCATGAGTCTCCATGCCCAGTATGGTATGTGGTTACCAGGGATCGAACCTGGGCCCTTGTGCTTGCAAGACAGGTGCCGGAACCACTGAGCTAAATCCCCGGCCGGAAATACACATATATTTTAGTGTGCTCAGCATTATTAAATATTTTTCTCTCCAGTGATAACCATACTGTGTGGTAGCCCTACAGAAATTACATTTTAGAATGTACACTGAACGGTATGTATAAGCATGTGCCAGATAAATTCAGGGATTGTGAGAGTGGTTTTAAAAGTGGAGTAGTTTTCTAAGGTGGGTTTAATCCCCTCTGGATGCCTTTTAATTTGTTTCTTTGCCTAGGATTGGTTTGATTATGGTGCTACTTGAAGGTGTGGAAAAGGAGCAAATGACCTTCAAAGTTCCTTTCAAACTTTCTTTCTGTTTATGTTAAAAGTTCCTACTAAGCAACCTATCGAAAATGAGCTTTATTTTTTAGTAGTCTTTTGGTATGAGACTTAAAAAATTATTTTTGTGAGTTTTTTCTTTTGAGACAAGCTTTTGCTGTGTAGTTCAGGCTGGGCATGACTGAACTCACAAAGGTCCTCTTGCTTCAGCCTTCATGCCAAAATTACGGGTGTGCACCACCATGCCTGGCTTGAAGCTATTCTTCGTTAATTAACACTTTTTATAGTTATTAATCATGGGTGTGTTTTGTTTTTGTGTTTCATGCTTAGTTCCTGAATGCTAATTGTATTTGTTTTCTAAGATATTCTAGAATTCTTTTTTTTTTTTGAGATAGGGTCTTGCTTTGTAGTTCAGGCTGGCCCTGAACTAACTGTGTAACCCAAGCTAGCCTCAAACTCATGGTAATCTTACTGCCTCTGCCTCCTGAGTGCTAGGATTACAGGTGTGAGCCACTATGCCCAGCTAATATTCTAGAATTCTTAAGAACAGTCATTTTATGGACATTTTTCCAGCACATGTGCCTTACATTTCAGTTTAAAACACATTATTGTATATCAGTGTATTGCTCATAGTACTAACCTCTGGTAGTACACTAATAAGCCACATCCTTCTCTCAAAAGCTAGACATTGCTCAATAAATTTACCTAGTTGTGGACTACTATTCTGTTTAAGGAGATAGCATTAATAAAGTGTATTTTATTCCTTTCATATCTTTCATTTACTTGAAGTACAAATGATTATCTTCATTTGCTGTATTTCAGTGTCCTTTTTCTTATTTTCATTTATTTCTCTGTCCTAGGAGTATTTGTATACTTCTTTATCTTTTTTCTTTCTAATATTTTCCACTTTCTGTTTTTCTTGATGATTAAGGGGTTATAAAGAAGAAATGAAGGACAAAGGAAAGCTAGTAGATTCTATTATTTTTCTTATGTAAGGGAGAGTATGGATGAAAGCAACATTTAACATGTACTTTTTGGTATGAATATAGGTACTTTTGTATTTTTATTTCCTCTGTATTATATATTCCTTGAAGTTAAAAATTAGATTGATAAAGCCCAGGTAGCCTTAAATAGTTTCTTACACACATATGTAATGTAAATGTAATATAGGTAATTGCTTAGTGATGTAGAAGCTTACTTAGAAATGTAGCTTGGAGGGCTGGGGATGTAGCTCAGTGGTTCCAACGCCTGCCTTGCAAGAGCAAATGCCCAGGTTCAATCCCTGGTAACTACATACAACAATGCAGGATATGGAGACTCATACCCACCACAATCAGTACCACATATCACAGTGCTGGACTTGGTGGCTCGTGCTTGTAATCCTAGCACTGGGGAGGCAGAGGCAGGAGGACTGCTGTGAGTTCCAGGCTCGCCTGGGCTGCATAGTAAGCTCAGGGCCAGTCTGAATTGCAAAGAGAGACCCTGTCCAAAAAAAAAAAAAATGAAGCTTGATGGTGAATGAATATCTATATAAGGATGATAATAAAATTTCTTGGTTTAAAGAGCTTGGTAAAGTAATATGAAGCAGGTTTTTAAAAACAAGTTTTCAGATGGGTGTATGGCATATGCTTATAATCCTAGTACTCTGAGAGGTTGAGGCAGGCGATTATAAATTGGAGTCCAGGGCAACTTACTGACTTACTGAGACCTTGTCTCTAAAGAAAGAAAGAAAAAGAAAAAACCGGGGGTGTTGCCAAATATGAAAGGGCATCTTCAATCCCCAGTATCAGGAAAAAAAGATAGTTTAAAGAAGAATTTGTTCCTTAGTTCTATATATATTGTAAATATAATTGGACATTAGTAATATAAAATTAGTTTGGAGACAAAAATAATTATGAATAGTTTGATTTTATTTAAAAATTATATTGATGCCTTACATGGGCTTGGGTTCTGAATACAGCCCATCTTTTAATATTTTAGTTATAGGTCTTAGTCTTGATGTGGGAAATTGAAGTATGTTGGGAGAGAAGACTTGTAGTGTTTGTGTACAGAAGGGAGTGTTGGAGGTATGGCTGAAGAGGTAGATTGGAACTGTGATTTTTTAAAAAAAAATATTTTAAATCTTTATTGGTACATTATGAATACACATCATCATTGCATTCAGCATTAAGAGTTTGTACCAGAATATGACATGACTTGATTCTCATTTTTCCTCTTTCCCCCCACCCTGCAACCCCACTCCCTATATATATAATCTGTTTCCTTTTTTCTTTATTACTGTCACATTCTTTTTTTTTTTTTTAAGGTTTTTGAGACAGGGTCTCGCTTTGTGGTTCAGGCTGGCCCTGAGCTCAGCCTCCAACTCACATCACAGCAATCCTCCTGCCTCTGCCTCCCAAGTGCTGGGATTACAGGCGTGAGCCACCACGCCTGGCACTGGTATGTGGTATTGGTTGCCGCTGGGGTGAATCTCCACACCTAGTATTGTTATGTGGTTACCGGGGAATTGAACCCGGGTCCTTGCGCTTGAAAGACAGGCGCCGGAACCACTGAGCTATATCCCCGGCCCTACTGTCACATTCTTATTCCCCTCGTTATT